>QFFD01000128.1:0-22286 GCA_003314615.1 Pholiota microspora
ATCCTGAGTCAAGATGCCATGCAAGCAGCCTAGCTAGCTACTCAGCCCGTCCGAGTCGGCGTGTCGTGCACGATGTAGCGTGGCAGCGGTGTCGAGAAGACTGAGAGCTTAGTCGGTGGCCATCTCCAACTTCATCTTCGCGATAGCGGCGGCTGGGTTGAGACCCTTGGGGCAGGTGCGAGAGCCTGTAGGAAGAAAGGAAAGCAAAGTCAGGGAGAAGGAAAAGATAGGTAGATGCAAGCAGAGACACGTACAATTGAAGATAGTATGACAACGGTACATGCTCATCTCATTCTGAAGCCTGTCCATGCGTTCAGCGCCGCGGTCGTCCTGCAAAGAGGTTCGTCAGTTTCCGCGTTATCTCCGCATAACACAAGCTAACTGAGAGAGAGAGATAAACTTACGCGAGAGTCAGCGATCCACCTGTACGCCTGCATCAAGGTAGCAGGGCCAAGATACTCGTCTTGATTCCACCAGTAAGAGGGGCAAGAAGTCGAGCAGCAGGCGCAGAGAATACATTCGTACATTCCGTCGAGTTTACGACGGTCTTCTGGTGATTGAAGATGTTCACCTGATCGAGAGTGGATTAGCAAATGTTTATGGCAGAATTGAAATTTGTATACATACCTTTTTCTGGTGGGCTAGAGTTCTGTAACCAAGGTTGGATAGACTTGTATTGTTTGTAGAAGAGTGTCATGTCAGGAACAAGATCCTTGACAACATACACTATACTTTGGCGTTATTGTTGATACTTTTACATGGATAATGTGGTACTCACTGTGTGGAAGAGGGTAGATTTTCGCGTTCTTGGTTGCGTCGCGATCGATTCTGCAGAGGCAAGCGAGGGTGTTCTGGCCGTTGATGTTCATGGCACAAGAGCCACAGATACCTTCTCGGCAAGAACGACGGAACGTCAGAGTAGGGTCAACCTCGTTCTTAATTTTGATCAGGGCGTCGAGCATCTGCACTCCACGTTAATGTGAGACAATATGGTTGAAGAAAGATTCTCCCACCATAGGCCCTGTCTGGTTGAGGTCGATCTTGTACGACTGCAGCTCAGGCTTCTTGTCGGGCTCATCAGGGTTCTGCAAATGTCTCGATTAGCATCTGCTGAAATACGTATCTAAAACACGTACCCAGCGGTAAATCTTGAACTCCTTGAGCAAGACGGGCTTCTGCTGGGGAACTGCCTGGGACCTGGCGATGGAAGTGGCGAAGCTACGGCTGCCAACGAAGCGATTTACGCGGGCGGTCGCGAGAATGGATTGCATGTTGGCGGCGACGAGTGGCAGTGAGGAGGATTGCGGAAAGTGTGGTGAACAGAGAGAGGACTGCCGTTCCCGATTTCGGGTCCCAGTCGCGTGATTCCGGATGCCATAAATAGCCGATCCCTCGTCCAATCATATTTCGTCTGAAAGTCATCTCTCTTTCATATTTCGTTCTCAGTACACTTGCGTAAATCAAAGGAAGGGCTGGGCGAGTCAAATGTAAGGTTTTTGATTAATACTATCGTAAGTGTGAAAGGCAGAATTGTCTACTCAGAGAGTGGTCAGGCGTTGATCAATGTCTAGTAAGTACTTGTCAATAGGCATTTTTCTAGATATGACTCTTCAAAAGCCGAGGGAAAAGGTTTGAGCAGTATAGTATAGGTCATATGCTCCTTGTTCTTGCCTGATTTTCCTCGATTTCTATTCCATGCATGAACAGAGATTTGGCAGAGATATTCCCTACGGAATGAGAGAGCATGTGCGAAACACAGGAGACTGGTCCCAAATCTAAGTCAGAGAGTACTTGAGAGCATATTTAAGAGGTGAACAGGAGGGTGAAGAAATGTTCTATGTAAAGATTGTTTGAAGCTCCGCCGAGGGGCTCTCGCACAACGCCGACTGTCAAAGCCAGACGACGACTACATACTAACTGACTCTGTCTCGGACCATCGACAAACCCATTGACAAGGCAGAACCGGCGCACTCGTATCCTTTTTGACATGCAGCGGATCGAAGGAGAGTGAAGTTTGAGGATGAAATGCAGTGGTGTTTTAGGATCCATGTTGCTTTTCATAATTCGCTCACGGTGCGAGCTGCGCGACGTTGGCGCGATGTATGCAGGAATTAACATTGTTCTGCTCAGCAACAAAGTTATTGATCACTTTTTTGACCTGCTCGAATGACGAAGTTTGTCGTTGACTAAATATATGCGCCGTTTATACTGTGCAAAACTGACTTGGGAATAACCACAGGGCATTGGGCTTGTGCTTTTCTCTAGTACAGCGCAACGTGCTCGGGAATAAGCATACGATGGAGACTAAGTACTATGTATTGCTGCTCTGGCAGTTGACGGCAGTACGGGTGTAAGCATTCCTGCTGAGGGCAGTTGATTAATCAGAGTATCATGAGGCATCATGGCGAAGCTTTGAAAGGTGGCAGTGAGTTGTTATAAAAATAACACTGTACGCGTTCGCTGATATCAGTGGAACAATAGGATGTTCATGACGATGGAAGTGAGTGTTGGTGTATGCTATAATAAAATTGCTGATTTTAATGCAGAAGTGGGGAAGATGCTCATGACACTTTTTGGCGGCAGTGTTTGTAGGAAATGGACCGCGACATTGAGAATTCATTCACTGATCTACCCACTCCCTCTGCATAGATACTAGCAAACATGGCACCTTCGATACACTCTATAAAGGAGAATGGAGGCGGCAGACCTCATGGTCATGTCCTGATTTTAGCAGCGGAATTTCTCTTCCTAGAGCCTATCTGACAAAGTGGATGGATACTAGAGGGGTCAAATGCGCTTGTAGTTGCCTCCGATGATTTATTAAAGCTACATATACTCTATGTGGAGGCCGCAAGGTGCGTGTATAGGTGAGTTACACCTGAGAGAAACTGATGCCAATGGGCGCTTCCAGGCCCGAAGCCGTCGGCAAGATCAGGCAAACCTGCAGAAAAGCCGTGAGCGCTTATTTGTTGATCAAGCGAAAAATTTGATCATCGTCCTATTCCGGCTAAAAGTGCCCATAAATGGTGTTTCCAGCACAAAAAAGCGTCGCTCGTCGCAATAGCTGACGCATGCTCTCGTCGTCTCGGTCAGCGACGGCGCCAATAAATTAGCAATGCTGGTTTATTGGCACGCAAACTTGGTAGATTCGGGTGTTAAGAGTAACCGATGGCTAGATAAAAGGTAATCATTCCCTTGTGCTGAACACCCACAGTCTCTAATATCCTCCGAAATGCCTTCCGAATTCCAGCAGCCCAAGTTGTTCACCCCGATCCAGGTGGGGGATGTAACTCTCCAGCACCGCATCGTTATGGCGCCTCTGACGCGCTTCCGCGCCGATACCAAACACGTCCCGCAGCCCGACATCGTCGCGGAGTACTACGCACAGCGCGGGAGCGTCCCAGGTACTCTACTCGTCAGCGAAGCTACATTTATCGCACAGCGCGCGGGTGGATACCCTACCGCACCAGGCATATGGAGCGCCGAGCAGATCGCTGCATGGAAAAAGGTGCGTGAATGCACCACAGGAGGCGAACCTAGAAGAGCTTAGCGCTGACGAATATTTGGCGCGGGTGCACAGGTTACGACGGCGGTGCATGAAAAGGGGTCGTTTATTTACCTGCAGCTGTGGGCGTTAGGCCGCGCCGCTGTCCCCGCAGTGCTGCAAGGCGAATACGGGCGTCCGTGCACGGGCGACGATTCGCCATACGTCTCTTCTTCCGCTATCGGAATACATGGGCGCGCACCCGAGGCACCGGTCCCCCGCGCGCTCACGATCGCCGAAGTCGAGGAATACGTGCAGCTGTACGCGCAGGCCGCAGAGAACGCGGTGCAGCATGCAGGTTTTGACGGCGTGGAGATACACGGCGCGAACGGATATCTCGTGGACCAGTTCCTGCAGGATGTGTCAAACAAGCGCACGGACAGGTACGGCGGGAGCATTGAGAACCGAGCGCGTTTCGCTCTGGAGGTTTTGGACGCGGTTGTTAAGCGCGTTGGTGCGCACAAGACCGCGATTCGCTTGAGTCCTTGGAGTCCTTACCAAGGCGTGTAGCATTTCTTCCTCTTCTTAAACGCGTAAAATTAACCTGCGTGAATTTTATTCAGGTATGGGAATGGAAGACCCCATCCCCACGTTCACCTACCTTGTCCAACAAATCTACGAACGCCACCCGGACATCGCGTACTTGCACGTCACAGGCAAGCGTGAAGGCGACATCTCAGAACTCCAGGGTACCGACGTTGCAGCACTGGACACTTTTATCCCTGAAGGAAATGAGAACGACTTTATCCGTGATCTCTGGTCAAAAAAGGGCAAAGTTCTCATCACCGCAGGCGGTTATACCCAGGGATCGGCGGTTCGTGTCGCTGAGGCTACGGGAAATTTGATTGCCTTTGGACGTCTGTTTATTTCAAATGTACGTTCCGAATTTTTCTGGATGTCGATGTTATGTTGATGTCCTTACTGCGCTTCACAGCCCGACCTTCCCTATCGACTTAAGAACAAGCTGCCAGTATATAAAGGTGACCGTAGTTCCTACTACACTCCAGGGGCGAAGGGATACACAGACTACCCATTCTCTCCGGAATTCTTGGAAGAAAAGAAGAAGGCAGAAGAGCTTGCTAGGCTCTGAAGCAGGATTGTTGTCGGTCAAACTAACATGAGAGATACGGTATCTTAGAGAATATTTATTTTAGAAACGTGTTCGAATATAACGAAGCTTTATATCTCATTTCAGCGATTGACAAGGCTACATGGACGTTGAGACCTAATTTAGAATAAGCGCCCAACTTTGATGAGCTATTACATAACGCCACTGCGACGTCATTCGTGATTCACTTAGGTTGGGCTCCAAGCACAGCAAACACAACAGCGTTAGGATCCACTAATTATGTCAGAGATGGAGTAATGTCTTGGTTCCTATTCGTTGCTTCTGGCGCTAATTCACTAAAAGAGCGTTTTCGCCCAACGTATTCTCGTACAATCCCCCAAATTACGTTCATCGAAAATCCAATTTCAATCCCTATATCACCAGACCGTTCATTTGCACAATGGCCACGAACAAAAGCAGCTTGTTGGACGCCATCACTGATGACCATAAGGAGGTGTGTATGTCAAAATTAATGCTTAGCGTCAGTCACCAATCGTCTATGGCCTCAGATGTACAGCTATTATGATGAATATGTCAAGAACACTGGAGATCCCGAGGCGCAAGGCCGATGGGCTCGTCAACTCACTTGGGAGATCGCGCGCCATGCTGTCGGCGAAGAGCTTGTTGTGTATCCGCTCATGGAACAATATCTCGGAGTCCAGGGGAAGAAACTCGCTGATGATGATCGAGCTGATCATCAGGTACTTTTCTGCTTTACCGACGTGTTTTGTCGGATCTAACTTCGCTTCGGGGTTTCAGAAAGTCAAAGAACTTCTTTATCAATTGGAATCACAGAAACCGGGAACCCGACAGCATGCAGCCCTTCTCCAATCTGTTGTGGAGCACCTGAAGCCGCATAATGATAGCGAAGAGAAAACCGATCTTCCCTTACTTTTGAAGGTAATCAGCGCAGACGACTCAGCGGCCGCTGCACTAAGCTTCAAGCGCACCAAGAAATTCGCACCTACTAGGTTTTTGACACACCGTCACGTCTCCATCTTATGAGCTAACGTTGGCTTGTAGGGCTCATCCTGGCGCTCCCGACAAACCGCCTTTCGAGACGTTGGCAGGTCTGCTGACCGCACCCATTGATAAACTCAGGGACCTGTTCTCAACCTTCCCGTCTGGGGAAGAAAAGGAGAATTTGGCGGACTCCCAGAACTGACTGGGGTTCAAACTAGAGACCAATTCCTACTAGTTAGTCGCAGTATCATCGTATCTAGATTTAATGTATATTAGTGCCGCATTCATACACGCATCGCTTTCGATTGAATGCCTACCTTCTGACCCTTAAACGATAACAGACAGCTTGTCAATTCATTTTACCTCAATATACATCATACATGTACAACACTACGACTACACTATTTTACAACAACACGATGGTGCAAATTGTGAATATCAGTCCAAATTCTATAATTTGAATGAACGAAGAACAAGGGAAGATGATTGAAGTCCATAAAACACATCAATGGTAAACAAGATGGGCAGCATGATATGCGCTGAACCCAGAATCGTTGAAGATTCCATCATGATCAAGTGTGAGAGTGTTCATCTCTTGATCCTTTAGACTGTGACCCTGATACTCCAGCTTCAGAGCACCAGCGCCTACAGAGTCAGCCATTTCCGACCTGACCTCGTCGTCGTCATCGTCGCTCTCCATGTTGGCATCCGAGTCCACCTCAAGCTCTTCCGAGTCATCCATCTCCAGTCTCTCATCGTTCCCTTCGGAAAGCTGGACGGTCTGGAGCCCACAGTGGTATTTCGGCCTCTCGGTCATGAGCGCACAGGAATAATACTCGTACTCCTGGTGCGTTGAGTTCTTGAGGTCGTGTACGACAACCGAGCGTAGCTGTGGGCATGCACAGCTTGGTCCGCGGGGTCCGACGCTTGGAAGGAGCGCGCGGAGGGCATCCATGGACATGTTGGATATGTCGACGTGCTGCACATGATTAAGAGCTCGGAAGAATGTGTGAAGTGCCTCTGCAGACCCATCGATGCGGTTGAGAGTTACTTTTTCCAGAAGTGGGAAGGGCGGGAGCGGGTCTTCGCTGAAGTAAGTCCTCTTCGGCGAAGTTACGACTTCAGAGACGGGGCGCCTTTCGCACGCGTGCACTGCTGGGGAGTTCATTGCGGAGGCTAAATCTATGGAGTCACTATATGAGGCTTTGGAGGCTAGATACGAGAGCATATCGTCGGCGTACTGCTCCGCGCTCGCGTAGTGGCTGCTATCCTCTAATGTGAGGTGTTTGACGTTGGGAGCCGTAAACAGCTCCAGCGCCATCTCTCCATCCTCAGAGGTTTGATAACCGACTGTGAGTTCTTTGAGAGAAAGGAGAGATACTGGGACGTAGTTCGATGGGAGAACAAAGTCGTCCGGTGTATAAGCGCCGGAGCACTTGATTGTTAATTTTTGCAGCGCCGGGGTAGCGTTCAGGAGCCTGCGGTATTGTGGAAGCGTGGGGCGCACTGCGGCACAGTGGTACCTGAGCTCTAGAGTTTCCAGAGTTTTTGACGGTGAGGACTCCAGTCTTGAACTGAGCGCTTCCCAGTCAACGTGGACGCCCTCCAGCAAGAGATTTTTCAGACGCGGTATAATATCGAGGCGGGAGTTTCCTCCTGAGAGGAAAGCAGGCGATTTCAGGGATGCTGGCTGGAAATCATGATAATAGCTTGGCAGAGCGTTACACCGCAAGAGAGACAGCGTCTCAAGCATAGGCGCCCCATATGTAGTGATGACCGGATTGATAATGCATAGCGCCTCGTGAATAGGCGCCCATGTATCGGTGAGGACAGTGAAGGATTTCCAACGTGATATGTGTGGAAGAAGCAGGGATATAGCATTGTACATGTGCTCGGAGGTGAAGAGGACAGGCATAAGCTTATCCTCGGGGTCGTTATCCATATTGAAGTCATCGTCGTCGACATCGTCTGTTGCATGTATCCCAACACTGAAGCCTACCAGTCAATAGATACCCCAAAAAAAATTGATACGGAACCCACCCATCCTCCGTCCAATTCCAATCCGGATCTCGTGCATCAATCAGAATATTCAGAGGGTGTTTGCGCGATCTCTCGAGGCAAACTGATATCTGCTTCGTCTTCAACAACGACCCACTAAGTAAATTTTGGTTGATGCAGATGTTGGACCAGAGATTCGCTTGGTTATAGATTATATCCCGCCACCTCCGGCATACCATCGATAGACTAACTGTGAAGTCGAGGCCGTATGGGTTGACGGTCATACAGGCGTTCTCCCCACACATATCGGCGTCTGTCTGATCTACGGAAAGGTTGCATAGTCGGAAAATCTCTGATAGCAGTTCGCTCGGGAGATAACTCATGGGAGAGGAGGAAGGGTGCATACTGTCGACCAGTCGAAAGCAAGAGGGAAGGGAATGAGCTGTGGCAACGAGAGTCGAGTTAAGTAGCGTACATCTATTTGTCTCATGGAACAAAAAGGAGGAAATGAATTGTTGACGAGCGGTTGATCAGTAGATCATATCGGGAGATGTCGTCCCTCCGCCTTTCTTATTGTTAAGTGACGCTGGATTGAGAAGGAATACACACGCACCTGATATATGCCGTTGGATAATCACAATAAAAGAGGGTTGCTAGAGACAAAATGAAAAAGACAGCGAAGCGATCTGCTGAGGCTAGCAGGGCTTGGTAGGCAACGCTCGTTTCTCTGGCATCCTTCGAAGATATATGCAGCGACGAACAACTTTCGTAAGGAAACATTGAAAGGAGCGTCCCGTTCCATCCCAACAACAAGGGGGAACCCAAATTTGGACCGATTAGATCATTTTCTCTGGTGTCAGAGAGGATTTTCCCACCATCATGTCTCTGGGATCCTTCAGGACTCCTGATGACTCGAGTGTGCAGTATTTAGCACACAAAGCTGTGGATGTAAGCCTGCCAGAATGGGGGACAGCTGGTGGCCTAATAGTATAAATAAAACTTCATAGGAAGTTCACTATAATAGTTCAAATTAGTGGCATTCGCGCACTGACCACAGTTCTCTTACGTCTGGACCTTGTCAAGCATCAGTACCAACACAAATATACCTGAACTAATTCCCGAGGAGGGAAGAAGGTTGGACCGAGAAAGTACTTCGTATGTTTCAGCATAAGTGCCGATGAAATTCCAATAGTTGTTCTACATACTCTGCGCCAATTGTAACGAACGAATCGGTCATACCTTCACCAACAAGATGATTATTGGCAAAGCTTTTAACTCCCAAGATAATGTACTAGCAGCCATTTATATTTTATGGACCGTTTACCTTCTCGGAAAACAGAAAAGGAACAAATTTATCTGAGCCTTGGAAAAATCTATCAATCTAGCTCAACTTCAATACACCCTCCTATGTCCGTGCTTGTTCTCAAAAAGATAGCAATAAAAAACGTATGTAAGGTTTCATATCATGAGTGATCCTCCTCTGATACTGACACCTATATGTATCTCGACTTTCAGCCTTCACGCCTAGAAAGGGAAATGAAAACCAAGACAGTGAACAGCACTGTGCTTGGTACAAGGTATACCACTTCGACTGAAAAAATTTTGAGCAGCCTCCATACGCCGGAACCTCCAGCGTCCCATGACTGTGCAAGACCTTGACAACGATATGCGAAATAATCTGACCGAGATCGGTAATTAGATTGAGGCTTCCACTGACGTTGTATAGGTACACTCTGCAAGTCGAATGTAGGGATATGCAAGGATGTGATATGCAGAACCCTCGTAGCTGGAGCAGGTGAATGTATTCTGTATCATACCCAAGTTGACTAAATTACGGGCGCTTGGATTGTATTTCATGAGTGTCAACTCAGCGTATCATAAAAACAGGTCTTAATCTCTCTATATGGTCTTAACGTCCACAGTGCTTGAGTCTATAGCCTCCAGGTATATGAATCTATGGTGCCTTGGTGACTTCCCCCTTAAATTCGTGGGAAAAGTTCGCAATCAGAACATTGCCAAATGTAGTAGGTATGCCCTAATTGGGAAAGCCGAAAGGACTCTGTGAAGAAAAGCTTCCTCATTTCAAGTAGAAATGAGGTACGTAAATAGGCATATAAAACTATATAATTACAAGTTGCATCGACGACAGACTTTCAGCATAAATAGCGAGAATAGGAAAAGCTAGATATAAAGGAAAAACACGTAGTACGATCCTCGATATTCAATAAACGGAGGAGCGAAAAGAGAGACAGAGAGAAAGAGAGAAAGAGGAAGAGACAGAGATAAAGAGTTAAGCAGAGGAAATTTCATTGGCCTCTTCGTTGAGAAAAGACACAAGGAATGTATTTTTCGAGCAGCCGCCTCCTGCCTCCATCCATCCCACCCTGTCGCTATGGTGAGGTCGCCAGGCCGTTGAGCTTCAGAAAACCGGGACTACCATACGCCCCGTTAGGCGTAGCACCATTGACGCTGTTCGACCTCTCCACTTGATGAAGCGCCTGTTGGGCACCTCCCAGCTGCTGCTGCTGCTGCTGCTGCTGTTGTTGTTGCAGAAACTCCGACGCAAACAGCCCATCCACGCCTCCGTCATGGAACAACGCCATCATCTCCGGAGTCATCCCATACATCTGCTCATCCCGGATAAGCTCCATGCTCATGCTCCCCGAAGTATCCATGAAATTGCCGCCCTGCGATGTTGACCCATTCACATACTGCGGCGAAGCTGCAATCTGATTCGACGGCGTGCCTCCAGCGTTGGAAGATGGTCCCGCAGGATATGGCGCTCCCGATTTTGCCGGTTCCGTGAAAAAGTCCGATGGCGAGAACGCTTCGGGGCTGCTGTGGTGCGAAGGGGAATCCCCGCTTTGGTTGGAGCGCGCAACCGACGGCGCTTTTTTGCGCACAGGGCGTATCCACGGTGGTCGCGTGGCGCTGGCGGGTCCATCCTGGCGTACAGTTTCCAAAGGGATGTTGGTCACTAGAAAGGATGTCCATTATACCCGCTGCTAACACCCTGAGATGTAGAATACGACTTACGACGACAGAACTCTTCCATTAGATCGCCCGAGCGAAGGCCACACACATAGCGACCGCTAAACCTGCGCAAGAGACCAATACAAGAGCGTAGGGCATCCAACCCTGGCGGGATGAGATGCTGCAGCACATCCGTCTTGCAGCAAAGGAGCACCGCAACCAGCGTCCTTCCAGCCTGCGTAAGTTGATGGATAACGTGGACGCCATCTAATAATATCGTGAGTGAAAACGCGATAAGATAGCGGGAAGTATGGAAGTCAAAGTAAAACACTCACAGTATGTCATGAGCCCTTTTTTCGCGATATGGACGTGGGCTCCAATAATCTGCAAGGCCGAGTTATGAGCTGCCAGTAGCGCTTCCTTCTCGGCTTCCGTTTGTTCCTCTTCCACCGGACCGCTCGTGCGTTCAGCGACCATTTCCGAAAACCGGTGCCGATATATTAGCAGACGCACGAACTGCTCTGCACAATGCAGCCTCTCAGCTTGTGTCAAACGGATCGTGTCTTCACTGCTGAGAGTCTCAGGTGAATGGCCCCAGTACGCGGGTATCTTTCGATGAATGTCATCCAACAGCGCTTCCTCTTCTCGCATCTCCTTGAATCGCCGTACCCCCGAAAGAACGTTGGTGGCACGGAGTAAGAACGAGCTAGAATCCTCCGACTGACGGGCAGGCGGGACGTCGAGAACTGCTTCGAGGACCACCATGATTCGGAGAGAAACAATGAACGCGCTGAGACGGCATTCCGTCCCTGGGGGAGGGATGCCGACCGCCTCGCGTGTGATGAACTCGTCGTCCACGGCAGATGGCTCCGACACATCGCAGTCTCGCAGCCTCAGCATCGAAGGCCGGCCAAAGTGGGCGCTAAGCTGCTTGTCCCATATATATACACACCAGAACGTGCGCTTGCGCACCTCATCTTCGATTGGATCAAATAGATCGTAGGTATCAGCAGAGCGATGGAGGCCAGCGTCGATGCACATGGTGACCGCCTCGGCGAGCAGCGCAGCGGCTTTTGACAGTTTGCCAAGTCCTACACCATAAACGGCCGCGATAAGATTCGCTTGGATGTTGTACAATGTAGGACGGTCCGCAATGGGTAATGTGCGCAGCAGGCCAAAAAGCTCGAACCACTGGGTGCCCGCAGAAATCCCATCGTTTGGATCAGCACGAACGCGAGGGTCATCAATATGGCGAGAAGCTAGACAGCATATAGCGACGATGAACGCTCCAAATCCTGGCTCTCCCCATTTCTGAGGGTTCCCGTAATCCTACGGCCGTGACAAAGAATTTTAAATTTAGACAACAGAGAGCGAGACGAGAGAATTGCAAGATCCCACTCACAGATAAAAAGGTTGGAACGTGGAGGAATGGGAGGATGTAGTATGACGTGGATAGGTAGCATTGGACCAGGCTAGATCTTTGTTAGGATGACGCACAGAGTGAGTAAGATTTGTCGTACCTGTCCATAAGTTCTGGGACGATGTATGATGTGATTCTCCGCCACAGAGTCTGGGGGTTGACATCTGTTCGGCGTGGTTGACGATTAGGAAACCATTCCGCATTAGCAGCGCTGGCCATTTTTGCGGTATTAGAATCCGAGCGGATATGTTCATTCAGATCCCGACTTGGTGTATGTCGCTCGACAAGTAGGTCTAAAACAGGTAATCCCGATGTCTCGCCCTGCCATCGTGTGTAACCCTCGTCGTCGAAGTAAAGGTAGGAGGCGGTAAGAGACACTCGCTCGTCGTTTGTGTCAGGATTAGAGGCTGGAACATGGAAGGGACCCGTCGTAAGAAGTGAATTGAAAGAACTGTGGGGACTGTGGTGGCGCTCCTCAGGTTTTGCATCGCGGGTGAAGTGATTGGAGGGGTTCATTAGGGGGAAAACATGCAGTGAGGGCGGCGGTACTCCAGATGGCATGCCGTCGGGGTACATGAAAGGTACAATGGGGCTTGATGCCATATCGGAGCCAGGGTGCCCGGGCGATATAGCTGACCCACCTGCTGCAAAGACTGCAGGCGGAATCGCCTGAATGAGCGTTTCGAGATGGTGCATCCGATCCTCGAGCGTCGCAGTGCGTCTAAAATCAAATTGTACGCTCGTAAACAACTGAATAAAAGAACCGCCCAATAGAATCCCCACTTTGATTTGTGAGGATGTGTCCTCTTTCCAGGCTCCTCAAAGGTGCAGGAAGAATTGGCGGTAAGACATGCTTGACACGGATGGCCTTCGTCGCACTTAATCCTCCTCCTCCTAGAATGTCATTTAGCGTGGTATCGAGAGGCTACGGTCTTCAGGAGACTCACCGACAACGATCACACGCTCTTAAACCAAATCAGTAGGCAATCTCTGGATTGACAGAAAAGGGCCTACCTGCTCAGCTTGAAGCGCCGCTCTTTCAGCATGGACGTCGAGGTCGATGATGAGGCCTGCTGCTCTTGCTGAGTGTCGGCAGTCGTGACTGGAGGCATGGTGGTGGTGGTTTGGGATAGAGCAGTAAAGCGTGCTATAAGTAAACATTGAACCCTAATATCAGCAACCCTAGTCAGAACAAGAAAACCGACAACTCCTTATACAAACCGAATCTACCCGACCATTCAAAGATCGATCAACGACATATCCAAATCCTTCCTATTGGCCTGATCACGAATCAATCACATCATTCTTCCCCACACGTCTCCCCAGATCCTCCTTGGAATGTTCATTATAAACACTGGAGCTCCAGCGAGCCAACGCCCAGCGCACCGAAGAGCCAGGCGCAGCCTGCCTACTCCACAACGCCTGCGATGTTTTTGGACACAAACTCCAAGATCCGGAATTTCAAATAGCCGAGTGATAAAAAGAAGGCGTCCAATTGGCTGGACAATGCCACAACTTGCAAAAAGATTCCGCTCCTGCGGGGGACTCAATGCGCAAGTTTGAGCGCAATGACAGGGAATTTTGGACAATCGTTGTCTGTTGAGTGTGGGTTGAGCTCAAAGGCGGTTTTCGTTCGACGTGGACTACTCAAAAGGAGTCGGCCTAAAACGCCCTGGTAAAGACAAGGTAAAAAAAGTATTTCACCTTCATATATGCGCGTTTTTGATACACAGACAACAGTGTAAGCTTCCGCTTATATGTTAGGATATCGACACGAGAGACCGCGAAAAATGTACGTTATGACACGCATATATGCACCCTCTGTGATTTAAGATGTAAGGGGTTGCAGGAAGCTGCTCTCCTGCTGGTTATAACGTACGCCAACTCGAACACGCGTGACGAGAAACTCTGCTGTATTATTAGTTACGCGCACGGTTCATGCGCATTCCGATATCAAGTTTCGTGCATAGCCAATCTGAGGAATAACGTATAGTTATCCTGAGTGAACGCAGGACTGCGAAGGGAATGGATCAACTTACTGGCTGTATGCTGCATGCTGCATGGGTACGTGCGACTGTTGACAAGAACTTATAGGAATATCATAGACGAGACTCGAGAGCGAAGAGAGCTTACATGTAAATCAGGCGAGTTGAAGAGTCACTAAATTGCGTTACAAATCTGGATGGACCCCTCTATATGAGGCCTCATGTGATGCCCGATTTCGTTGGTGTGTGCAGGCCGAACTTTTACGTCGACTCGGGTAGAGGCTGTGGACAATCCAGGAAACAGGAAATCTTCGACTGACAGTTGGGTCTTTGACTTACTCGTTCAATGCAATGAATTATGTAACTTCTGGTATAGACCCCAACATAATTAAGTAAAATGTCCTATCCAGATGCATCATATAAAAACAGGAAAAAAGATAGGGAGGGACGCAAACTTGGGTGTTTTCGTTGGTGTTGGTGTTGTTGTTGTTGTTGTTGTTGTGGGGGGGGAGGGTTGTGGCAAGGCTATGGTCCACTAGTATCCGAAATACACATCAGGGAAGCACTGGATCCATCATAAAAGTAGACAGAAACGAACGATCAAAAGGTGAGTAAAAAGCAGAGAGAGATAAATCAATTCTAATAAATTACAGTGCACGCCCGCCTTCCCATGTCGACGCCGATGACATAGCAGACACACCGCTCATCCGTCGATGGCCTGTTATTGTGTCCCTATCATCAAAATCTTCATCGCCCTCATCGTCTACCATGAGCATCGCAGGATGGTGCACTGGCTGGTCATATGGTAGCTGGCTGGGCTCCTGAATAGGCGTATGTTGCTGAGGATAACCCACATGAGGTTCTCCAAACGCCTGCAAATGCAGGTCATGTTGGGGATTATACACCGCTTGTGGCTCTCCGTACGACGGTGACCGCTGAGGCTGGTCGTATTGTTGAGGATACGCCCCTTGCTGCTGTTGATGATATCCCGCTGCCTGTGGTTCTCCATACGCCTGCGGGTGCTGTTGTTCATGTCGGACATACCCCGCATCTGGTTCATCTCCGTACGGGTCCAATTGCTGATGCCCCGCAATGCTTCCTTCATCAGCGGTGTAATAGCCATCGGTCCCGTAAGATACATAAGACGCTTGGCTCGGGGCGCGCATCGAGCCCCCTTGCACGTTTCGATATGAAGTGGGAGGCGCGTACGTTGGGGTCGCAGGCATGAGGTGCGCAGCTGTCCCAGGTGATGAAGGATATACAGGAGATGGTGAGTATGTCTGCTGCTGCAGTTGTTGTAATTGTTGCTGCTGCTGTTGCTGTAATTGTTGCTGCTGCAGGTGCAGTTGTTGTTGCAGTTGCTCCTGCTGATCCTGTTCTTCCCGTTGCCTGCTCCGCACCTGCATCTCATATGCGGCAGCTTCGGACATGCCAGGCGGCGACGTCGGAATTAGAGGGGCAGGGTGAGATGGCATAGGCGACGTTGGCATACTCTCCACGGGCGGAGGTGCCCCTCTTCCAACCACAGACCTTCCGCCCACTGACATCGCCCGCGACGCTATACTCGTCCGCCTGCTTGGACTTGGAGGTGTACTCGTAACCTCACCGTTTGGATACCGGTACTTAGGTGAAGGTAGTGGCGAAGGAATCGGGAGGTCCGACGCAGAATAATACGAAGGCTGTGGCGACGCGGAGATGTTATGACGAAGGTCGGGAGGCATAGGAGAAAGGTGAGCAGGGCTCAGCGGGCTGCCGGTAGTCCTAACGGGTGCATACTGCACACCAGGTTCACGCGGAGGCAGTTCGATGTTGTCGTTCATAGGCGGGGTATCAAGGTATGTATCTCTCGGTGAAACGGATGCGTTAGCTGCTGGACTGCTGAGCATAGCGGGTTCGTAGTTGTGATGGGAGAATTCTGATATGGAGCGGCTGTGTTGATCCTGGAACATAGGCGCGGCTTCCAGGTTCTGTCCATAGCGGTTCTTTTTGGCTTTGCGATGTGATACCCCCAGGCGATCCTTCAGGTCTCCTAACACCCACATCTCCCGTACAATATCTTTGTCTAGAGGGTAGTACACTGTCGAGATATATTTAACGATGAATCGTGGCGCTAAAATCGATAAATGAGCATCCACGATATATGAAACAATGAGAAGTAACCTTACTTAGACAAATAATGGCAGATAAAACAACTGCTGTCCAGAAGTAGATGGTTCCAAAGAGCACGGTGACCTCGTCGATAAAATCAGGACTAGGGAAGAACGAATAGATAACAATCCAGAGCATCATGACGATTGATGAGCCAATGACCACGACCCAAGTTACGACAGTCCAACTAAAAAAAAGAGTTCCCTTCGTTGAGAGACAAAAACACTCAAAGACAAAATTTACGCACTAATGAGTGTTGATCCCTACATATGTGTTCGCTGAAACGATAGCACACACTGCGACCGTTGTTCCGAAATCCGCGAGCGAATCCACGCCTTTGCCGTTGAACGATATCGGTAATCCAAGAGTCCAGATTAAGTAGGGAAAGAAGTATACCACAGCAGATTGATAGAGACCATCCATCATGTAAAACCAAAACTTGCTCCGTGTGTACTCAAGACCACGGATGCCGCGAACATAGAGTTGAGGAAAGGCGAGAGCAGCTTTGGCGTTGATATCTTGATCGAAAGCTATTGTGATTGAAGTCAGCACAAATGAGATCAAGCATAGTCAACAGTTAATCGAACCTCCAAGGATAATCACAGGCAATGAGGTGAAAACAAGATTACATAGCAGGATAAAAGTGTAGTGGTACAGGTAAGTTGCATCGAAACTGTGATTCGTTAGCAACGAACTCGTCTGAAATATAACGAAAAGAACGCACCTATTGAACGGCAGATACCAAAACATGGCAAATGTCCAGATAACGTTCTGTAGAGGATATTCGTTCACCACTTAAACATCAACAGCAAAAGATGACTCACCTTGTAGAAAAAATTACTGTGCATATCCGCAATACGCTGATATGACCATCGCCCATGAACAAGAAGCAGCTTGGTCAAGAACCTAAACTGCCCAAACGCATAATCGGCTGACATCGCTGCCTGTGAACCCTCCAATCCAAAGAGACCGCATCCGATGTTAGCTTCCTGGATCATAGCTACATCGTTCGCCCCGTCACCGATAGACAAAGTCATTGCATTCCGACCTTCCTTGACCTAAGACCATGGATCAGCAAAGATAAATTGCAAGTGAATGTTGGCTCCTTACTAAGTTCACAGTCAAGGCCTTCTGTGCCGGAGACACACGACAGCAAACAACAGTCTCGCATTGCGTTCCAAGGTTGAGGAATAATGGTTTCAGCTCAGGCGTCAGTGCATGCCTCAGCGTCTCTCCATCAATGACCACAGCAAAGGATGCCTGGGCCCCTGGAACAAACCCACGTTTGCGTAAGTCCCATGTAGGTGGTCCCAGAACGGATGCGATCTTATTCAAGCCAGCTTCCAGCTGAGAGCGAACCTGTTCAACGGTGTTGGCAGACAGAATCATCAAATCCATATCGTTCTTCAGCAGGTTGCAACTGTAGCCGATTTCAATGGCGGTTTGCAGTTTGTCACCTAGTAATGACATCAATCAGTCGAGGCTCTATGTACAGAGAAGGGTAGGGCAATTCACCAGTCAGAATCCATAACTTAATACCCGCGCGATGCAGCATCTCGATAGCTTCCGGCACACCCTCCTGTAGCTTGTCCTCCAACGCAGTTGCCCCCAGAATCAATAAAGAGTGCTCGATTTGTTCATTCGCCTTGTCAATCTCCTCATCTCGGTTCTCGGTAGCATTGGTAGCTGCGTCGAAGACCCTGGACCAATTGAGATACTCGTCTTCCTCAAGGTAACGGTATGAGATGCAGAGTGTTCTTAAACCGTTGTTCGCAAACATTTCCATGTCCTTACTCGTTTTTTCCTTCAGGACAGGATCCTGGTCCTTCGAAAGCCGCTCGTAGATAACACTATCAGCACCTTTGCAGTAAAGAATCAACCGACCATCCGGACACCGCAGGACGACACTCATACGCTTCCGTGTGCTGTTGAATTCGAGCATCTTCAGGAACGTGTACTTCTCCGACTGGCCCATGACCTCGATCTCCAGCGTATCCTTCGACTTGCCAATGAAAGGAAATCCAGCCTCGCGCGCAGCGGACACCAACGCAGCTTCGTCAGGCGATTCGGCTTTGTAATCAATGTGATAGGGTTCAGTTTGTGGTTCAGGCTTGTCTGCAAGCACGCTGTGACAGAGAGCGAGCGCGCGGAAGAATGCGATGATGTGTGTCCGCTGCTCTGACGACCGGTCGGTTAGGTCCTCAGCGAATTTCGGAGAAACGAGTGTGAGTTTATCGGTCTGCATATATCGGTTTTTGAATGCGCGTTCCATGGTATTGAGCATCTGCTGCTTGAGCTTCGCGAGCTTCTCGTTGATCTCCTGTGGGTCAAGAACCTCTCCTTTGCCTTCCCGTGTAGCTGCACCGCGCTGAGCTTCGGTGATGCCCTCGCCGTACGTGACACCGTAGATCGAACACTTCTGGTACTCCATGATGTTTTGAGTAAGCGTACCTGTCTTGTCGGAAAAGACATATTCGATTTGGCCCAAGTCATCGGAGATGTTCCAGGTTTTGGGTACACAAGGTGTGTCATAGGGTTTGTAGTACATTTCAATATCCTGTGATATGAAGTATGCCTGGATGGTTTTAACGATTTCGATGGAGATGTAGAGAGAGATGGGAACAATATTTTGGAAGGCAATCAAGCAAGACCTAGAGAGTGAACGCGTCAGTGAGTGATAGCCTAACATAACACAAAGGAAAGAAACAATACAAACACAAAAGTGATGACCGCATTGACGATATTAGAAGACGTCGGCTGGGTGTTCAATTCGTAAAAATCTGCACTGGTACCTGGCCTTGAATCCTCCAAACCGCTGAAAATAGCAGCAATCAAACACATCAACGTGAGCACGACAAAGTTTACGACAACATTGAAATTCGTCTCCTTCTCGATCTTACTCCGTTTCGAAGGAGTGTCGCCACCGTTGAGCATAATCTTCGTATCGGCACCGGTGAAGACAACGAGTCCAATGATCCATGTAGTGTTTCGAATCGCGCAGCCACGTAAAAGCAGCTCATTGATCGACACCGCCGACTGCTTCTGCTCGCCTGTTGCTGGATCTTTGTACCTTAAGACGCCATGATAGTGATAGAGATTCTGATGTGCCGGTTCCGAATCCAGGTAAAACGAGGATTTTTCGATGTCGTCCTCAGATGAGATGCTGGAGGTTGCTCGTACGGATTTACGAGGTTTCAAGTTCGTCTCTCCATCTAGATTCTTGGTTTCGAGGTAGCACAGGCCGTCGGGGTCTGAGGTAGACAGGACGACAATATCTGCGGGTACTTGTTCGTTGTCCCTGAGCAGAACAATGTCTCCCACTTCCAGCTTTTTCCATAGAGTACGCTCCCACACTGCACTTCCACCTGCCCGCTTTCGCCAGTCGATGACTCCAACGTTGGATTGTGAATGAAGAGATTGTTGATATTGCGCCATAGAGCCTAGTTGATTCCATTCCAAGGGGCCTTTTTGAGAAGGAGATGCAGATGTAGCAGACATGGTTCTTGCGAGCTCGTTCAGATTAGCTGGTGGATAGCTATGCGAGTCGACACTTTGAATGTCGTCCAATTTTCGGCCTCCTGCACCTCTCGCTGCTCCGGGCAGATCAATACTACTCATATCCTGAGTAAGCACACTGCGACTGTCGTCGCCCCCTTTGCTCAACACCACACGAATTCCCTTGCCTGCCTCTCCAGCTTCCTTATCCCGCAATTTCCTTACACCTTTTGTCACCTTCCCTGGTGGGTTAATTCCAAGGAGTTTTTCCAGCCAAGTCCTTGGGTCCGTCGGCTGATTTACGTTCCGCCATCCTCCGCCGAGTTTTGTCGCTGCAGATGTGTTGACTTCTTCGTCTAGGGTGCCACGTCGGTAATCTTCGATGCCGTCTTTGATTGCAGTCACAGCTAGAATGAAAGCTAGAGGTAGTACAGCTATGGAACCTGCCGCTGCACCAAATATTGGAAACACTGGGATCAAGAATAAGTGCTATCCAGGAAGTAAAAATGAATTTCATACACTGCAAGATGACAAGGGATAAGAAGAACAGATTGGCCACTCTGAGGTGTTTATTTAGCACAATTATTGAACGAAGTACGGAGAACTCACCGTCGAAATTGTTCGTATAGATTCTTGGGAATGAATGTGATTAGGGTATATTCTGCCGCTCCGTGTTTAGTTTGTCATACGGAGAAACGTGAAATAGGTACGCACTTGTAGTCCGTACTTTATTCCTGACATAGCGCACTCTAGGCTCGCCGTATTGATCTACCTCCATGGCTGAAAGAGGGTAGTTGACATAGACATTCCTCCGCTCCCCTGGTATTTCCTTCGACACTGGGGCTGCCTCTGGAGGCGCCGGTTCCGGTTTCTTCTCGCGCGCACGAAAGAACCTGGACCGCTTGCGCATTGACTTCCGTCGCGCTGCCCTCTGCTCCGACTTGATAGACTCTGCAATGGCCGATGCAGCCGTGCGCACGGTGCGCAGACGCAGCTCCGGGTCGATAGTCTCGTCGTTCTCATCGTCGGTGTCGGGTTCGTCTACAGCCTGATGCCGTTTGAAGAAAGACATGCCGTTTTGGACACAAACGACAACCCAGGATTAGCTAGTCGAGTGGATTTCCTTCCACCGAGAACCAGCACGGAAAAGGAGAACTAGGGGGGGAATAGAGTAGGAGAAAAGAAACGGTATCGTCGACGTTGTTCGTGAGCAGTTGTTCACCAGCGTGCCCAGCAACTTCGGCCGCACGACCCCCTGACACTAGCCGCCCAGCCGTGACTCACCAGTCACACTCCTTCTTGCCAACCACCATCATCTCCTTGTCGGCGTCCATTAAAATACTCACCAATCCTTTCTTCTGGCCTATCATGTACCTGCGGATCTGCTAAAATTAACATGTCTCCGTCAGAGCTATACTCCAGCTTTCCGACCCGTCTTTCCAAGACCTTTACACAGAATGAGGGGCTGAGCAGGTATTTCTTGCATGGCTTCGAAAGAAACTTCTTGAAGCCAAGGTTCAAAATCCTGGCTCTTCTCTTCTATCTCAATCACTGTATCATGATCCTGTCGGACAATTTTCGCTGCTGGAGTCATCACGAATGTGTTACGATCAATAGTTCATTACAAGACACTGTAATCTGGGCAGTCATTATGACCTAGGAAGCTATTGCAATGCAGATTGTAAGACTCGAAAAACTCTTCTTGCATGGCTTTGGCAGAAAAACTTCTTCAGACCAAGGTTCAAAGTCCTGGCTCTTCTCTCCTATCTCAATCACTGGATGACTTCCCGTAAGGATTTGGGAAAGTTTGGAACTTCCAGATTGGCTGCGGCAGGTATGCCGGGATGCAAGTCTTCATATAGAGAACGGCTTCCGGTCTAGCCACAGCCAATCTGGAAGTTCCAAACTTTTCCAAATCCTTACGGGAAGTCATCCAATATTTGTTACGGGGTCGACTTAGCCTTTCTACATTTTCCAGATCAATTCAAAAACTGATCTGGAAGTTCCAAACTTTTCCAAATCCTTACGGGAAGTCATCCAGTGTATCATGATCATGTCCGAGCCACATCAACAGTTTTTGCTGCTGTCTAGACCGTAACGATGTTGCATTTTGCTACTTGAATATGTATGAACAAACCAATTGAGGAAGGTGCACATGGCGCAATTGATGCCGAAAGACGGAAACGGTAATCTTGACGTGATTTATTTCCTATCCTAGAAGCATGAGCGTTGCAAAATCTGGAGAGGGGGTCCGGACCCTCTCTCTAGATTCAAGGTTTAGAAACCACTTGAATCCATCACGGTGATGATTATCGTCCACATGAGTACACGGCAAGTCGGCCAAGGACCCTTATTGCCAAGAATTTAGAGTTGAATATTCAAGTTAGCGCTATGGGAAGTCACCCAGTCGCTGTAATCTGGGCGGTCATTATAATCTAGGAAGCTATTATAACTCAAGCAACCATGCACGTTGTATGACTCGCTCGAACCCTAGCTATCGAAATACCTATGTTATAGGCACCATATTTATTCTCTTCGGCCATGCA
Organism: Pholiota microspora; assembly: GCA_003314615.1. Classification (NCBI taxonomy): domain Eukaryota; kingdom Fungi; phylum Basidiomycota; class Agaricomycetes; order Agaricales; family Strophariaceae; genus Pholiota; species Pholiota microspora. The sequence continues at coordinate 22,181 of QFFD01000128.1, forward strand.
AATGTTTACTTTCCCCTTTCCCAGCACTCACAACGACGATATCTTACCGCATCCGAGGCACTTCTGGGGGTCCTCCCGCTGTCTGTAAGCATCAGCGATTTTATCC
>QFFD01000129.1:0-15055 GCA_003314615.1 Pholiota microspora
GGGAGCGGCCCCAGTCCTCGCTGGCGTCCTGGGGGTACTCGGGGAGGACCTCGCTGAGGGGGACGCTGGCGGCCTCGCTCGCGGCGTGGTCGAGCTCCTTGAGGTACGAGCCGACGAAGCCGCCGACGAGGGCGGCGGTGACGTTGTCCGGGTGGCGCTCGACCATGAGGGCGAAGTCGAGGAGACGCTCGGTGGGCAGGTGCAGCTGCCCGAGCGCGTCGCCGAGCAGGACGCCTGCGATGACGGCGGCGCCGGACGAGCCGAGGCCGCGGCCGAAGGGGATCTCGTTGTCGACGTGGATGGTGAGGTGGGACGGGAAGCGGGCGACGCCGTGGCAGCGCAGGAGGTACAGCGCCACGCGGGTCGTCAGGTTTTTGTACGGGTCCAGCGGGACCTCGTCCGCGCCCTCGCCCGCGTACGTCAGCCGCGGCTGCGCATACTCACCAGACGCCGCCGTCGGGTACGACACCTCCAAATCGAGGAACAGCGAGAGCGAGAGTCCGACAACGTCGAAGCCAGGGCCGATGTTGGCAGAAGTCGCCGGGACGCGGATGGTGAACGAGCACGAAGCCATATCCCATCATTTTTTTTTTCACACTATTATGTACCGAGAAATACAACAATACAATGTCTATGTAGCCGCTGGCTGCTGCTGCGTCTGCGCCTGTGCTTGCACCTGCGCCTGCGCCGTCTGAGCCGCCTGGTAGTAGTAGCCCTGCTGGTACGCCGCCGCCGTCCCGTTCAGCGTCGTCCCCCGCAGATGCGCAGGCAGCGTCGGGATCGCTCCCAGCGTTGTAGAATACGTCCCCCCAACTCCACCTCCCACCACCGTGTTCGCCACCGCCGGCGTCCGCGCAGCAGCCCCCGTCCCCGTCCCTGGTTGTCCGAAAAACGACGTGTAAGAGGGCACAATCGGCGTCGCCACCGTTCCAGGCTGCGGCGTCCCCCGTCCGGAGCCAGCCCCTGCTTGTGCAGCCGTAGCCGTCGCCGTCGCAGCCGCAGCCGCAACTGGCGCCGTGTACTGTCCATACCATCCCCCATACGCCGCATAGGGCTGCTGCATAGTCGTCCCATACGGCTGCTGGTTCGTCGTCGCTGTCCCATACCCCTGCTGCCCGTAGAACTGCCCCTGCCCTGCCTGCATGTAATTTTGGTAGTACATAGGTGCCTGTCCAGCCTTGTATGGCGTGTATGCAGCTGCCTGCTGTGGCCTGTAGTTCTGCGCTTGCCCATACGTGTACCCATATGCACCAAATGTGTTGGACGCTGATATTGCTGCTGGTGTCCCAGCTGTCCCCGTTGCTGCCCCACTCGATGTTGCCGTTGTTGTTGCTGCTGCTGGAGGCGCGGTAGCAGCGCCCGCTTTCACCTTTATTGTCGCGTCGTCCCGTAAAGCTGTGCTACGTGCAGGCGGTAGAGTACCATACCAGCCAGGGGAAGGTTGCGTAGCGAGCGTAAGATGCAGTTTGTGGAGGATAGAGGGAGGAGGTATGATCGCTGGTCCTTCTTCGGACGAGGATCTAGGGCGCATAGAAGCAAACAATGTTAATGAATCCATAATCGCCTGAGCTAGTAGAATCATAAGCACATACGGAAACGTTCATGAATGCGAAATAAGAAAAACGTACCAGTCTCCCATTCCTCGGAGTCTTCATCTGCGCTGCTTGTTGGATGGTTCGTCAACCGTTGCCGCTGCAGTTCTCCCAGCCTCTCCAACGCCTTTTGATTTCGTTCGAGCAACCTTTGGACCGACTTTTCCAGCTCCAGGCTGCCCAATGCCGCTTTAATGCAGGCGACTTCTTCAGGGGGCAGCAGTCCTTCGAGCTCCAGGTCAGGCACAGCAGCAGAGTCATCATCATGCTGTTGTTCCGAACTCCGTGGCTGCTCTGGTGTGACATCAACGATGGACCCTATGCCTTCGAGCTGTTCTCGCTTTTTAGCGTCGCGCAGGCGCTTCTTGTCTTCGCGGTACATGAGTACCTGGCCCAGCTGATGGCGACCCACAAGTTCGCCATCTTGGTCAAAAGAGGGTGCGAAACTAGAATAGACACCATAGTCCAAAAAGGCACCGGTGGACACCCGCCGGGGCGCTAGTGGCAGCTTCCGTTGTGATTGTGGCTTTGTCGAGTATGAGCCAAGCGTGGAGATGGGCTTGTCTGAGGATGATGATGAGGGCGTAGGGAAGATGGCAACGAGTTCGGCATTGGCAGTCTGCAGACTTGAGGGAGAAGGTAATGACGCAAGAGAGGTCCAGAAATCGCCCGAGGGCAGATGCTGGACGAGAGCATAGCTGAGTCTTGGCCGCTGGGGCGATTGTTCGGGCGAGTCGGGGAGTATTGAGGTGAACTGGAGGTGCTCGAGAGACGGTGGCACCTGTTCGAGCAGCGAGAGAGCAAGATTGCAGAAGCGGATTTGTTGGGATGCAGTTTGGGATGGCTTTGCGCGGGGCAGAGAGGATATGGGGCGCAGATGGCTGATGGCGGCTTTTATGGCGGAGAGAGGTGATGGAGTGGTGAGGAGAGCGCGCAGAGAGACGGTCTGCTGGGAGTCTGGCGAAGGAAAGACGCGGTCGAGCAGGCCTTGGGTGTCCTCTGTCTCGAGAACATCGAGGATAGCAAGGCCATCGATGAGAGGCTCTTGGGGATCGTCTGTGCGCTGCTGCTTGATTGGCGCGTGATCTGTGTTTGGGAGGGAGTCTGGGGAGCGCTTGCGCTTGAGGTCTGCAGTGGAGGACCGCGTCGCGCGTGCCATCATGGAAAGGCAGAGCAAAAAGGGGATTCAAACTCCGCCGCTGTTGAACATCCATCATCGTCTCTTGTCTCGACGCCGCCCGCACCGATGCCTCGTCCCGCCGTCCTCAGGGCCCAGCTGCGCTCCCGTCCCGCCAACGGACACGCCGCCTTCCTCCCCCAGATCCGCAAGCTCGTCTTCGAGTACTGCGACAAGTGGCCCACCTCCGCCACCACCCGCTCCTTCCTCCTCACCCAGCTCCAGCAGCTCGCCCGCGACAACCCCCATGTCGAGGTCGTCGTCAAGCAGCGCAACCAAAAGGAGCCCATCGTCCGCGGCTTCTACGGTACGTGCCGTCTCCTCCCCCCCGCGTCCCCTCCCTCCGGAGCCCCAGCTGACCCCCATCCCTTTTTCCATCAGTGAATAACCGGGACAAGGTCATTCCATTGAAGGAACTCGAGGTCACTGCGATCCAGAAAAAAGTTCAACTTCTTCTTGACTCATCCGGCGCAAAAATACAGCCTCTCAAACGGCGCGCTGTGGAGAGTACGACCGAGGCGACAAGAGGCATTTGGAGCGGCTTGCACGCAGACCGGCCGACTCTATGATCCATAACCCCCATCCATGACATTATCATCATATCCTTTCGCCCGCACTGCTGATCCTTCCTGTCTGCCCAGCCCATGATTTATCCACCCCAATCCCCTCCTACTACCTACATCACGTGACCAAATGTATGAATATACTCGTAACTCTTTCGCTATTGACGCCCCCTAGCAGGCGTTTTAATTTGATGACTCTTCAAAAGATTAACCCCCCCATGTCACTTTGCCTAGTTCCGCTTCTGCATGGGCTCTTCCACGCTTCGCCATCCTTCCAGAAACGAGGTTGGGATGTCCCTGGACCCATCATCCCATACACGTGTGATACGTGAGGTACTTTTTCCTCCTGCCTCTTTCTCATCCATAAAAGGCTCCCTCCTTTTCTTCAATTTAGTGCTTTCGCAGGTACCCCGTAATTGCATGTTGTGCGTACGCACCGCCTCCCTCTGACTCTCCCATTGACATTCGCTCTCCACAGGCTATGGACGACTCCTTTACCTTTTCGTCGGAAGAGCTCACCTGGCTAAAGGCCAGTGAATTGTTGGACACACCACCGGTATGTTATGACATGTTTTTCATTTCCCGGACTAATGACTGATATTTTTTTTTCTCCTCCAAGCCTTCAAAAGCCAATGATATTTATCTGCATGAATATTCGCTATCCAGCTCTGTTAACTCTCGATCTACTTATCGATCCTCCGCCTCAACTCTCCCTCCCAATCTGCGATATACCTCTGTAAGAAAGGCTGGGCGGACGGTATCCTTCGAATCATAAGCTTATTTTGATTTTTCGTCTTTCTAGACCCCGTCTACGCCCACCAAACACGCTTCTCGACGAGCAGTCGATATTCTTGCGACTCCGCCGCGCAAAGCCATCCGCTCCACAGATTCTCCGCGCTCAGAGTGGATTTACCGCCGTCCCAAATCTTCCAACAGCAGTGGTCCAACTATCACTACCACTACGCGCCCGCCTCGTGCTGCGAATCCCAGCGCTCAAGCACGGCCCCGGCCACAGACGGGTATCCATGTATACCGCAACTATCACAACCCCACCATATCCTCGTTGTCTCGCCATGTGTCTACGACCAGCACGAGGACTGCACGCAGAGTCTCGCCTGCGTGGCCCGAGGGGAAGGAAATAACGGCATCGTCTCCGACGGGGTCTGTAGCGTCCACGTCCACCGGACTCTGGTCAGCCATTCTTCACCCTCGCTCTCGGTCGGAAAGGTCGATTCCGCTACTCAAAACCATCCCGTCCCAATCCCAACTCTCCCTCACCCGGCCCGATGCATCCGACGACCTCTCCAGCCCATCCACCCCCAAAAGAAGCATCTCGTCCCCCAGAACCATGTCCGCCCGCCCACCATCGGTTACTTCTACTCTCTCGAGTGTGTCTAGCTCTCCATCTCCGTCGTCGTCGCGATCGGAGAGTCCAATAACGCCAATCTCTATATCCTCGTCTCCATATAGTAGGAGCGGCATCCCTCGTCGCAACACGCCATTCCATCGACGCCACCGCTCGCCTACAGCGGAAAGCGACTCGCTGATATCCTCATCGTGTCCAGCCCCATCCAAGTCTATTTTAACGCGAACGCCGTCCGTGTCAACTAAAGATTCCGCGCACACGATTAATAAGTCTGTTAAGTTTGCGGCGGTGCCGATTATACACTATGCTAGTACAGGCTACTGGGACGTGGAGATGCGCGAGGTTGACGACACCATGGGCATCAATGTAGACTCCATGGACTTGGACGACGATCCGTTTGCGAATTATCAGAGCCATTACTATTCGCAGGAGAAGGAGGTGCGCACGCTGGACCTCGCCAAGGTCCGTGAGCTGCGTGATCACCAATTGACGCCCACGCCAGAGCGTGAGCGTGAGCGCGCGAAAGGTTTGAAGCGGCTCATGAGTCTAACGCGCAAACCAGAACCGACGATCAGCACCAGCCCCAGCACAGCGACTGCGGTCAAAGCTTCCTTGGTCACCTCATCCTCGCCACCCTCGTCATTTCTATCAAAGTCGTCTTTAGCGTCACCCCCCACCCGCCCGGTGATCTCCACGCCTTATGCCCTCGGCTCATACCCCGCGCAATCCACTGTATCTCTGCGCGCCACCGCCACCACTACCACTACCAGCCCCGCGGGGCAGCGGCCGAAACCCCCTTCGGCCCCTCTGAATACGAGTACGGTCGACAGCGCCGCAGGCTCTGCGCCCGACCTCCGCCTGCCAGAGAAGGCAGGTCTCCGCGCTGCGCCGTCGATGGAGAGCGTGCGCAGCTCGAAAAGCGCTGGGGCGCGGAGCGTGCGGAGCCTCGGGAGCGTGAAGAGCACGTCGAGCATCCGCGGCCTTCGCGCGTGGTTGGGACGCACTGTCGGGTGGGCAGAACCCTGATAGTGCCCTGTTATTTGTAGCTATATGCGCCCTTGCTGTGACCATTATCCCCTCCCTCTTTTCGAGGGAAATATACCTATTCCTCTTGACTATGACATTGGATTTTGGGTTTCTTATGCCCTAGGGCGGATCGGACCCCACATTGGATTGGATTGGATTGGAATGATCATGCATGCACCTATGTACCAGATAGAGAGCGTAGATTATATTATTTATATGGTCGCTGACTCCGTATAAGTAGATTTGGGTACTGCAGGGTACTATAGGGACATAGGATTATGTGTATGGTGTTGAATCGTCACTTTTCTTGGTGTAATACAACCATTATTAGAACATACACTTGCAACCTTTACCGATTGCGCCAAGAACCTTTTGACTTTGTCTACGACAGGCGCATGCTAGTACATGTACAGTAGACTATGAGAATTTTTATGAACCTAGACCCCTTCGAAGTCTTCCATAGATAAAGTATCCAATTTGGTAAAAGAGTGTGATGAATGAACCAAAAAAAAAATAAGGTGGTTGGCCAGATTACCTCCCAGCCAGACAAGCATTTTTGGGAATGATGACCCGAGGCGCAACATCCCACCAACCTTGTTTATGATTTTGGGCTTCCATCGAGGCGAGTGGCATAGGTAGTGGGTCAACATATAGAGATGTAGCAGGAGGCGTCGCCACATTTCCGTCAGGCGCATGGTCAAGGCGCTGAGGATTTGGCACAGCGAGCGTCGAGTCCAACACGCTCCCGAAAGAAGCTCGTAAAGCGTTGTGGTCGTCGGAAATGTTACTCTGAGGAAGCCTAGGGGCAGGTGTGGAATTGTTTACCATGTGTCCAGCTTGATGCAAAGCTCGGATTCGATATTCTGTGCGCGCGCGTTCGAGCTCGTCTTCTTCAGCAGGCGAAATTTCATTTCCGTCTGCGTCTAAACGTGCTTTACGGAAAGGAAAGAGAGTTAGATGCAGTCATAGAAACGCTGCCAAAGAGATGACCTACCCCATCCACGCCGCTGTGCTACCGTTCTTTCCGGGATAGTACCATGGTCACCAGCGTTTCTCGCAAATCTCATCATGTCGATGTTCTGCCTGAGAGAATTTATGTCTTGTCTAATTACATCCAGTCTTTGTCGTTGCTCAGCCGTCCCCTCCGCGACACTCCTCATGCCTCGCCGTTCTAGATGAGGAAATAGCCATGTATCAAAGTCGTCAGAGTTATTTCCCAGCGCATCTGTGCGAAAGTCTTCTTGCATTTGTAGATAGTGTCCCAACATATCCGGCATGGCAGCTGCATTTTCCGATGGAGGATTGGTAGAGTAGTTTGGGGAGAGTGTCGGGATATATCGAATTCTACCTACGTTCGGAACCCCAGATAACGACTGGAAGTTTTGGTTCCCGACCACGGTATTAGTAGGGGTTGGCCGCCGCGTAGACGCATCGACGGAATTCCGTCCTCTGTATCCGAAAGGTCCTCTCTCAGCATCCAGCGGTGGTTGATCATTATCGGAATCGGCCAATTCAGGAATGGTATCGTGGTACGACGACCCTGCCGGAGGTTGGTACCCCCAGCGACTTTGTCCTGGCACTGACACCACGGTGGGTGGCGAGATTGTGTCTCTTACCACGGAAGCACTTGCCTCTCTTGCTGCTACCCGAAGCCCCCGGGTAGTTGCGGCTGAGTCTGGTGGTAGACTTCGTCTATCTAATGGGCCGTCTCGCCAAGTGGTGTATTGCTGCAAACCCAAGATTAATGATGGTGAACGCATAAGGCATCGATATACGTACCACGCCTTGTAATTCATGAAGACTTGGTGCTGACCTTCGAGGATTAGATATCTCCCCCCAAGAGCGGCCAAAATTCGGCCTGTTCAAAGTTGAAGGGGAAGACGTCGTCGAAGACTCAGGAATGGGTCTGGAACGCCCAGGTCTCCAGTGCGTTGTTGCAACCCTCCGAGGTTCAGCTTCGACAGGGTTTCCGGTTGCTCCAACAGCTGAAGTCGCTTCAGTATATGTTGTGAAGCGATTGAAAGCAGTGCGTCTCATGGTATCTGCATTATTCCTATCGCCACCAGACAGCAAGAGTGCTTCATGTGCAGGACCAATGTCACGGTCGCCCTGATTGAGTCGGGGCATAGACTCCGAGTTCGGCAGCGATTCTGAAAGTCGAAGCAGGCTACGTCGCACCTCGCCAATGCGGCTCAATGTAACCTCTAATGCTACAGATGCTTGTTGTAAGCTGCGTTGAGTGTCCGCGTGTCCTTCGTCACTGATCCCCGCAGATTGAGTTGACAATGAAGCTGCAGGTTCATTCGATGGTAGTATATCCAGAGGCGCTTCCAGTGGCAATTCAGAGCTCATGTTTGAGGACTATTGTCAAAATAGATCCTATGGGAAATCCGCTCGAAGGTTAAGGCGACCGAAAGAATTTCTGATAGTCAGGACCTGGGTCAAAACTTAGCCAATGTAGTAGCTTGGAATTGTGCGCGAATCTTTACAAACATCCCGTCACGACACTAATACTGCCGACGCGTGCGCGACAAAAATAGAGTCCATTACTTGTACCGTAATACTTTGTAATTGTTAAGTGGCAAGGAGATATACTGGTAAATGGTAACCAGAGTGCAGATTTTTCTCGGTGGAAAAGTAATACGTTAGGTAGTATGAGCGGGGATTGCATTACGGTCTAATGTCAAACGTGCGAAGGAGACTTGCACCGCCGTAAAAAGCGCTGCAGCAATGGATCACTTCCAACGAAGCACATTGCCAACAGGAGAGAAATTGTGAGCATCACAATAGATACTATACATAGAACCATCCACCCGCGATGGACATGGTCGAATATCTGAACATGCTGCTGTTAGAAAGGTAATACTTGAAGCTAGATTCGTATGTTTACCTGTCCGCCTACAACAGGGCCAACTATTTGAAGGTTGAAAGTAAGCGGTAAGCCACATGGGTAATGTGAGTGTTACGAACGAGTAGATCCGATTCCAAATACGAGATTTAGGGCACCATAAACATGGCCATCTATATATCCCTCTGTGTCAGCTTTGGTAGCAAGAAAAGAAAGTCGGTGATCTTACAGCCAACACCCTCCATTGTCCTAGAGATGTCTGCCAACTCAGCCGTCAAAGGGGACATCACGCCGGAGAGGAAGAAAGCTGAAGAAAAGAAAATTGATCATATATGCGGTATCTTGCGATTAATAGGACTGACCTTCTAAAGCGAAAGCAGATATGAACAGTGCTAGGCGCCATTCTATGATGACAATTCCCCACCATGGCAAGGTGAATAACAGGGAAAGGAATGTAACCCATTCTGGGCCATATTTATCCGCGAGGAATCCAGTGACAGGAGAAGCTAAGTGAAGTAAATGAGTTTCACTGCGTAATTTTTGCGAAGTAGTTGACGCTGACAAAATAGGGTTGGCACAACCGCAGCGATGAAAACGATGCCTACAGCGGCCGAATCCAGACCCCAGACTCGTTGTAAATGTACCGGAATCGACGGCTCCTGGCTACTATAGACCATGCTGTAGACCGGATATCAAGGAAAGTTTGACAAAGAGGGAGAGAAAATTATACCCATAGACGAAGAGAAGGAAACATGCCACCAATGTTCTAGAGGATTTTCCAAGCTTGACGAGAACAGTGAGAAGAGTTATTGGATTTTTTGTTGGGACAGATATCGCAGGGGGTAGGGTATTGGAGGGACCAGCATCGACTGAGATATTTTCGGTAGGTAGAGGGGCATCTTTCCCTTCGAAAGTCTGGACTTCTACATTGGTTTCCCTTTTTTCAGAGGTGTCCGCAAAGGCCTCCGTATTTTCAGGTGAAGGTAAACTGGTGGAGATTCCACTAGATTTAGGAGCTGCGGGATCAACACCCCAGTGGAGAGCCTCCTTCCGTTCTATGATGATCAACCTCCCTAACAGATCAAGAACTGTAGCACTGATGCTGAATACGAATGGCCCTCTATATCCAAAGCGAGTGTAGAGTCCTCCACCCACAGCAGGACCTATGACAAGCCTGTGAAGTAGTAATCATGATTCCGAAACCAAGACCTTTTGAGGAAACAAATTACCCCACAGATAATCCAATCATAGCAAACCCCAGTTGCACTGTATAGTCAAAGTACTGTCAGAGAAGGGCTCGCGCAATCAAACAGAGATAATTACATCCAACGGTAGCAGCAGGAGCACTGTCGCATCTGTATTAGTGTTTGAACATTAGTTCCCTTGGATCAAAACAGAGACCGTACGCACAGGAGAGCCAATCCCACTACCCAAACCATAGAAGAACCAAAGCCTTGAATGATACGGGCAACGCACATGGCAGCATAATTTGGCGCTTCCATCAGCAATATTTGTGAGCCTGTTAAAATCAAAAGACCGAAAATCAAGGGCCATTTTCGCGCATTATGACGCTCAGAAAGCATAGCAATAGGAATTGTCGCTTGGTTTAGTTTCAGTAAGTGGAAGGATGAAGATTCAGAGATGAAAGGTCTACATATCACGAGGCCTGCCGACTGGATTTACGGGAAAATCTGAATATTATCCAGAATGTATAAAGAAATGACTTGCATATGCGAAAAGCAACCATCCAGCTAATGATGAAACGTTGGAATACCCAAGTCGCTCAAGCTGGAACGGCATCACTGGAATGATGATCGAGTAAACAAGAAGGTCTACTGCAATTCCTATAAAAGAGATAGATGAGTTAAACACAAGTTCATAGGATAATTATCACCTACCCAGGCCAATTACAAAAGTGACCGTCCAAGCAGAACTTCGCCATTTCAGCCCTACAGGCCTTGACCTTTTTGCAAAGCTTGAAAAGGACAGCATAGTCAGAAAGGAGAGCCCGTGGAGACCTCAGCTAAGAAGTACTGAGCCCAAGCGATGAGGGGAATAATCTGGTTCCATGATGCCATTTTAGACAAGTATTTGTGCTACAAGTGAGACTCAGCTCGGCCGAAGTATTATTGATGGTGTTTACGTAACGGTCACTTATAATAAGTTCCCCAAGTTGAAGAGTGTCCTTATCTCATCCGTAAGATTCATACATGCAAACTGTGAACAGACTGGGCTCCAGTGGTCTAACTTGAGCAAAAGAGCTGCTCAATAGAATTTCATCTATACGTACATGTTCTACGCTAAGTGAGCGCGAGAGCTGGGATTATGCCATTCCTGTAAACTCTGCAGTCAAGCGTTCGGAGAAGACCTGCACCGCCGTAAAAAGCGCTGTGATAGTGGGTCACTGCCAATGAAGCAAATTGCCAACAGGAGAGAAATTAAGAGTATTCCGATAGATATCATACATAACACCATCCAGCCTTGGTGAACACGATCGAATATCTGAAGATATCGTTGTCAAAACAGGAATATACGAGATAATCGTATGCTTACCTGTCCGCCAACAACAGGGCCAACTGGTGATGCATGAAAAATCAGTGTCGAATTAAAGAGATGACGTGAGTGTTACGAACGAGTGGACCCAATTCCATATACGAGATTTAGGGCGCCATAAACATGGCCGTCTAAAAATCCCTCCGAATCAACTTGGGTAGTAGAAAAGATACTGAATGTTTTTACAGCCAACACTCTCCATCGTCCTAGAGATATCTGCCAACTCTGCCAGCAGAGGAGACATCACGCCCGAAAGGAAGAAGGCTACGGAGGAAATGAATATGATGTGCAATATACACCCAGTGACGAAGCTGACCTTCGAGAGCGAAAGCAGATATGAACAGTGCAGGGTGCCATTCGATAATAATTATACCCCACCACGGCAGGGTAAATAACAAGGAAAGGAATGTCACCCATTCCGGGCCATATTTGTCCGCCAGTATTCCGGCGACAGGGGAAGCTAGAACACGCAGTTAAGTCAACTTCTTGATGTGAGCTGTTTGAACGTACAAAATAGAGTGGGCACAGCTGCAGCAGTAAATGCGACGCTTACAACAGTCGAATCAAGACCCCAAACGCGTTGCATATGTACTGGAATAGATGGCTCCTGGCTACTATAGACCATCCTGTATATGGGACATCAGGAGAAACATATCAGAGATGCAGGCGAAAATATTACCCGTCGACAAAGATGATAAAACATGCCACCAACGTTCTGGGAGACTTTCCAAGTTTAATGAGAATAGTCAGCAGAGACACTGGGTTCTTTTCGGTTGAAGATCTTGCGGGGAATCCTGCATGGGATGGGCCAGCTTCAAGTTGAATAGGTTCAGTCGGTAGAGATTCCCTGCCTTCGGAAGTCTTTAGGACTTCTTCTACTTCAGTTTCCCTCTTTTCATTATCGCCCATAAATACTTCCATATTATTAGTCGGAGGTAAATCGGTGGAGCCTTCTTCAGTTTTAGGAGCCGCCGGATCGACACCCCAGGATAGAGCCTCCTTCCGTTCTATGATTATCAACCTCCCTATAAGGTCGAGAACTGTTGCACCGATACTAGCTATGAATGGTCCTCTATACCCGAAGCGAGTGTAGAGTCCTCCGCCTACAGCAGGACCTATTACAGACCTGCGAATCCGTGATCAGTATGTAAAGACCAAGGTATCTAGTATCAATTTACCCAACTGATATACCAATCATTGCAAACCCTAGTTGCACTGTGGAGCCAAAAAAAAAAAAAAACTATTAAAGATGGACACATATTAGCAAACATGGATAATCACATCCAACATTGGCTGCGGGGGCACTGTCACATCTATACTGGAGTATCAAGAATGCATCGTAGAGTGTTGAAAAGGAAACGGGACGTACAGGAGAGCCAAACCGACTACCCAGACCGTAGAAGAACCAAAGCCTTGAATTATACGGGCAATGCACATAACGGCATAATTTGGCGCTTCCATCATCAACACTTGTGAGCCTGTTAAGACCAGAAGACCAAAGACCAAGGGTGATTTCCTTGCGTTATAACGTTCGGAAAGCATAGCGATAGGAATAGTCGCTTCAAGTGGAAAGTTCAATAAGTTAAGTGAAAGACTTGTAAATCTGCCAGCCTACATATCACCAGGCCTGCCGACTATATGACAAGGAAGATATCTGAACGTTGTCCAAACTGAATAGAAGAAATGACTCGCATATGCGAAAAGTAACCAGCCAGCCAGTGACGAAACATTGGAATAGCCCAGTCGCTCCAACTGGAAGGGCATCACCGGAATGATGATGGAATAGACGAGGTAATCCACCGTAATTCCTGAAAGAGAGATAAGTGCCATAGAATACATGATTTGCATTCATAATCATTACTTACCTAGTCCAATCACAAAAGTGACCGTCCAAGCAGAACTTCGCCATTCCAATCCAATAGGCTTTGTATTTTGAGTAGAGCTTGAGAGTTGGTGCATTCTACGAAGGGGAAGCCGTTTGGGGCATTGCAGAGGCTCAGACCGCAGGCAATAAATACTTCGCAGTGTAGGGGATGATCTGGATCCATGATACCATTTAGAAGATTGTGGTCGAAGGGAGCAAGAAGGGATAAGCTCGCGTACCGATCCGCGATCTGTCACAGTTCAATTGATCGCTCTGACTCGTGGCTGAGCGCGCAGCTTCGAATCCAATTCGAATCCTTCTATTTTATGCACCACCTCAAAACTCTTGCTCGACCTTTCAAATTTCCCTCTTTTAGAATCAATCCTACACAAGTGTATTCAACTATGTCCCTTAGGCGCACACTTCCTCGAGTAGTAGCACCGCCCAAGCTCGAAATACATCTAACAGAAGTTGAAAGCACCATCTGTGATTTGTTGAACGACTGCACGCGTTATCTGCAGAGAGAAAAAGGAATTTCCGTTACTTGTAGGATCGCTGGAGGCTGGGTTCGCGACAAGGTCAATTAGCAGTCATCCAACAATTCTAACGAGTCCAGCAATATAACTTTTGTCCTGGACAGTTATTAGGCTCCCAAAGCAACGATATGGATGTTGCTCTCAGCGATATCATGGGATTAGCATTTGCTGAACATCTGGCCAACTACGCCCATTCGAAAGGAGTGCCGACTGGGACAATTACTAAAATCGAGCAGAACCCCGACCAATCAAAACATCTTGAGACAGCAACGTTCAAAATCCTTGGTCTGGATCTTGACCTTGTAAACCTTCGTAGTGAGGAATATGCAGGAGGAAGTCGTATTCCTACGGATGTAGTGAGTAGTGCATTCAGCCATTTATCGAGAATAACTCTTAAGTATGCATCTAGAGGTTCGGAACTCCTCTGGAGGATGCTCTAAGACGTGATATCACTATCAACGCGCTATTTTACAATGTGCACACTCGCGAAGTAGAAGACTTCACTGAAAAGGTAAGGAGCATCAAGTTCTTTCCAGATGTTCATCGTATCAATTCGCCATCAAGGGATTGGACGATATTCGAAATGGCATTATTCGGACACCACTCCCTCCAAAAGAGACTTTTCAAGATGATCCCTTGCGGGTGTTACGATGCGTTAGGTTCTCCAGCCGCTTTGGTTTTCAGGTTGAACAAGAATTGAAGGACGCAGTCAGGAATCCACGGATACAGGTGCTTTCTTTTCTGACCCAGTTCCTGCCATCTTGTTGAATAAATACCATGGCTCATAGGAAGCGTTAATTGCAAAAGTCGCCCGTGAAAGGGTTGGAGATGAAGTTGGAAAGATGATCAAGGGTTGGTGCACATTAATTGGATTAAGACCATACCACACTCATTCGACATTATCCACCATAGGACGAGACCCACTACATGCTGCCCAGTTGATTTACGACCTTTCGTTATATCATTCGATATTCTCCGTAATTCCTTCAGAAGCAAAACTAGCTATGAAACCCACATTTCAAACTCGGGATCTCAATAGTGGCCTCGCCGCCCCTTCTATCCTGAACGCTTTGACACATTTTGAATCATCTAACTGTCTCGCCCCGCACCCGTCACTCCTAACAACAATCCGCGAAGATACATCCACAAAAGCACGCGTGTACCTGGCGTCGTTACTCCTCCCTTACTTGGGGATAACCTATCAAGATGCGAAGAAAAAAACCAATTCAGTTGTCACTGCTGTCATCCGTGATTCCCTGAAATTGGGAGTCCAGAATCATTATTTGAATGGAATCCCTGCCCTTTTTTCTGGTATACAGCTAATCAGAGCGTATATGCTCGAGAATTCTTCTGCAACAGATCGAGTGAAATTGGGCCTCCTTCTACGCGATAAATGTATTCACAATGAAAATACTGGCAACCACTGGACGACTTCACTCTTATTCTCGATGATCACGGATCTTGTACCATTCTATGACGTCCAGAATGACCAGTTCAACGGTGGGCCTTCTCAAACTTTAATGAATTGAT
>QFFD01000131.1:0-91138 GCA_003314615.1 Pholiota microspora
GTTGAACTGGTGTCCATTCTGCTCGGGCTGAATTCGCATTCCGGCCACAAACCCAATGCTCCTCTTGGACTACCCAACCTCCAGGACCTTACCGTCTATCCATCCAGCTTGTTGATCCACCCACCAAGCTACGTGAAATCAAGCCTAGACGTCAACGATCTGCTCAAGAAACTTCAAGTGCGCCCTTCCCCTCACCGCCTCGTTTTCTCCCTCGACGCCCAGATGGAATTCACCGATTTCCGGCCTGTGTTTCGCTACATCCGCAACATCAATACCAGCGGGGAGTTCCAGCGCACGCTATGGGAAACGCTGAGTCCGGACGACATACTCAAGCTCACTGAGAGCGGGTCGAAGCCGCATATCTGCTTTGACAATATCACGCAGCTCATTTTGTATAAATTCAATTTGCAACATGCAGAGGAGAAACCACATCGGGCTCTTTGTCTGTGGCTTCATACCCTTTTTCCGAGGGTGGAGAGACTGACGTTCACCTATCGACTCGATGCGCAACCGCAGCAGGATGCTCATATGGACGAGGGCACGGTGCGGTGTCTTGTTAAATCGCTACAAGAAATATGCGTCAATGTGCGGGTTTTGGTCGTGGAAGACAAGTGCTACGAGATACGATAGTCACTCGTCGGTGGCAGGTGGCAGGTATGTGCTGAAGTCCATTTTATGTGTGTTCATGTCTTTTATTCAAAGGCACTTAGTTTTGGGACCGTTCAGAAGGGCAACCATTCCCCATCTTTACTGCACACTGTCCCGGGAGTTGGCGCCGTTTGTTAGGCAGCAGCTATTTATTATCTTTGATGTCAAGGTTTAGCTGGAGTCTAGTCTCCGCGATCTCGCGACAATCTAGAGTCATTCAAGAGGACCTGGTTTGTAACACAGTCGAGTCCAAATCGACCTGAGTTATGTCGACTTCTTCGCTCCTTTATGCCGTCACGATATTCTTTCATGCTGGAAAACTTGTTATCAAGTTTTTATGCATGCAAGTTATGACAGACTCATGGGGGCTACCTATACTTTGCTCGTCGTCTGGCCGATTTGCCATACATATTACAGGACGACCCCCCTTCAGCCGACCGTATTGACATGACATGAAGATGATCAAGCAGACACAATCAGAGCATGTCAAAGGCTTTATCTCTCGCATCAAAGGTGCATAAATTATTCTACAGTGTCCTTGCTGAGCTATAAAGGAGAAAGTGGAGCTTTCATGCTTGTATGTCTTCCATGAAAGCGGGCCTGGCAGACATCGCCACTAGCAAATCACTAGTCGGAGGACGAATGGTGCATCTAACTATTCAAGAGATCGAGTCTAGTCAATTCCCAAGTGGAGAAATCTGAAAGTCTCTATGCTGTTTTTCACACACGGCGTCAATGTTCCCGAACCAATTGACCACCCCAAGATCGATGGTAAGGCAAAGGTGCCTCCCTTTGAAATTTCTGAGCTTCACTACGGGCGCCTTTCTGCGCAAGATGGATGTCTGATAGGTTGTTAATAGGCATGCAATTTATTAAATTCCTTGAAGGAGTTGATTCGCCGTGGTTATCAATGAAAACCTTAGCAACGGGTGGCGCCAAGCTCATCAAATACCCAATCACGTTTCTGGGATATTTTCTCACGCTGAAAGTGGTGGAATCCTTGTTCGTGTCGTTTTCCGTTGTTAGTCCGCCTCCTCTCCCCAGCCTCCCCCGCCTCCGTCTCTCTTTAGTTTTCCCCCTCCCGCAAGTCGTTGCGGACACGCTCTTTACTCTCTGTAACTCCCACTACCTACTCAAAATGGCCATCTCACATTTCCGCGTTCACAAGACCACCAAGAAGACCCGAAGCATAGCGGTCGAGGAGGTCGTAGAAAAGAGGGATATCGTCAAGCGAGACACTCTTTGTATGTCTATGCGTTTTGCTGTATCATTAGCTCTAATACCCGGCCAGGTAATCTCTATCTTTCGCCCAAGATGGGGGATAATATCGACTCTTTGCAACCCTTGCCAATCTCCTGGAATAGCTCTTGCATACCAGACCAAAAGCTCGATATCTATCTGATCTCGCCCACATCTGAACACCCTCGTATTCATCTTTGGGAAAATGTCGACAACTCTGCTGGAACTTACACCGCTCAGTTGATGCCCCGCTGGTGGAATTCAACCGACTCTCAAATGTTGCAATTCAGTATCTTGCCTCATTCCCAAGCTGTGTTCACTTCGAGCGGCTTTGCACCACCCGTCTTTACTGCCACTTACACCCAACCAGCCTCGGGGATGCCAGCCTCGGCTGATGTCAATGTTATCGACAGCGGCGTGACTGATGCCAGCCCCCCTCCGAAGAGCATGAACTCAGGCAAGACAGCCGCCGCGGTCATCTTCCCCCTTCTATTTCTCGCGTTGTGCATTGGAACGTATATCAAGATGAAACGTAGCAAGGGTAAGGAACAGCGCAAACGCTGGACGGAGGCCGTCGACAAGCGCATGTCTACTATATCTACCGACTGGAAATCTGTATCCGGAGCCGGCGCGAATGCCGCCATCCGCAATTCTATGGCTGTGGGCAACCGCAGCTCGTCCTTCTCTTTTGGCGCACTCCGCCCTTCCAGCATCAACGCTGTCGAAGGTGAGGATGCTGGTTCGGCGGGCGTCGGTTCCGCTAACCGCCAGATGTCCCAAATGAGCACTGGTGTTGGTCTTCGTAACCCTAACGGCGTCGCTCTTAACGCGGCGGAGCGTGTGTCGCGCGTATCCTTTGCCCCTGATACCCGGGTTTCGCGCGTCTCGTTCGCCGATTCGCGCCCGTCTGGTGAATCTCGTAGGACCAGAGCCTTCCACAGCGCATATGTCCCCCCAGTACCGGCTCTCCCTGATCAGCTAACGGATGAAGGCTCTGAAGAAGCAACCGCTCAGTTCTCGCCGAGGCAAACACAAGGTCCTATCACCCTTACTCCAGAAGATATCCGATCTAGGGCAACTGGCGGAAAGAAAGAGAGCGATCTCGCTGATTTCATGCCCGCTTTGAGCAGTACGCCGCCGTTTCTTTTTGCGAACTTGCATTATGGGATACTAATTTTCTTTTTTAGTGATGCGCACCGGTGGACCCCAATCCGAATCTGATGACTATCTCCTTTCTACTCCCTCCCCCCCATCTCCCACGTACCAGATGCCTATGGCACCCCCTCAGAGGATTGCGAGCCCCGTGATCGCCGCGATGCCAATGCAACCAATGCCCGCCAGCGTGATGTCTCCCGACGACATGCTCCGCGCATACGCCGAGCGTAAGAAATCGTTGGCAGGGAAGCCGGCTATCAGTTATCCTATGCCCGTGGCTAGTGCAGCCACCGCTGTGCCTTTGGTCAACAACGCTGGCAACAACAACATGAGAGTGTTGTACAATGCGGCTACGGGCAGTACCAACGGCTCTTCGGTTGCGTCTTCGACATACACGACGCCGAATGTAGATTATGCGACTAGCCAATACAGTGCGGCCGAATCATATCAACAATCTGTCGGCAACCAATACGCATTTGGACACCATCCAAACACGTCTATCGGTGTTGGCGCTTACGGCGGCGCTCAGTATTCGATTGGTGACGACGAGGAAGATGTCGCAGGGATGGGCAGGCAAGCGTACACAGGACACGCCGCGTAAGCTTAAGCTTGCGCTGGACTCGTCCTTTTTCTCTCTCGTTCACGTCTATGCCTCCTTCCTTCTTCCCTGTGTCTATCTGTCCTATATGTCTGTCTATGTGCCGATTTGTAACTCCATGACCTCGCGTTTTCCCGTGCTGCCCCGTCTCTAATTTATTATCACACAACCTCGCGCCCTGCTGTGTACCATCCCGTCCATCGACGTCTCCCGTCTCGCCCTCTCGACTTCTTTCCCCCGATATTTGACTCTGTCACGAACCATCCTCTCCTATCGATCGCTTCCCTATGAATCTTATCCTTCTGGTTCCGTTTTTGTCCACTTTACTTCTATACCGAAATTCTTATACCAGGAGCCCGCTGCTGCTGTCGATTAGTTGTTGGGCCCGGATCTGGATACCTACCCATGAAGTTTTTTTATTCTTAAAATTTTATTTTTGTTGGCTGTTATTATATCACATATACCTTTCTTTCGCCCTCCAAATTTGACCCGTTTTCAGAGTCTATATACTTCTTCGAGTCCTTGGTGACTATTGGGCGTTGACGTGCCATTTTTTTCTGAAGTATAGGCTCAAGACGAGATGTCGTGGGGTCGCACCGGGGTCGAAGATTGTTTCCCTTTTGATACCAATTCATGTGCCTTGTTGATGATGATGACGCCCTTTATCCTTGTTTTTGTTATTAAGGGTTTGTTCAAACTTTCATAGCAACTGGTTTCTGTGCTATATTTCCCCTTGCTCCTTGCCCTGTCAATTAATTTTTTACCAGTTCATGTTCCGCACATTCAGTATGGTGGTATAGGAGCCCCAGCTGCGCGCTTATTTTCATGTTATATGCGTCAGCTTTACTATTACGAATAATTTCTTCTTTCTTTCTAGTGATGACTAGATTGTCATGCGAAGTATATATTATTTGACGGGTGTTGCACCTCTAACATCTTTCTTGACTAGTTGTTGGTTTCCATTTTGTTGATTTATGTTGGGGTTGGGTGATAATTTTTTTCTGGCAACACCTTGTTGTATATTTTTTTGGGTCTGAGCGAATAATGGCATATAACGTTTGTTTGCCTGAGTATTGATTGAGTCTGTTAGATGGTGCCACATATCTCTGCTTCAATTGGTATTATCCTTTTTGTCCTCGAAACTTCGCATGACATACCATCATTGCGCCATTGGGCGCTTAACATTTAGCGCGCATACATAAATAGCTCTGTCATATATGACATCATATATCCTCAACGTATGATATGTTGTCTCATGTACTCACGGGCATAACATACGTCCATGCTACCTCCATCGACATCATCTATGTTGCAGCGATTGACGCGCACACGAATCTGCGTTGCCTCTCTGTCTAGGGTATCTACGCATCTCACCCCCGCCTCGAGCATCTATCCCGCAAACACGTACATCACACACCTCAGACCCTCGTCCTCGTCCTCCAAACCAATCTCCAAACCTAAAAGACTCGACCTATACATTTCCGACGCTACCAAAATCGAAGTCTCCAAGACCGGTGGGATGCCAAAGGTCACGGTCACCGGTGATCACATCGTGCTCGGCACGGACTCAGACGAGTACTTCCACCTCGACACCGATCCGAAGAGTATCGATTCTGGGGCGTTGCCCTACGAGAACCCAAAGGAGAGTGGAGACCAGTTGAGGTACGGAGGTAGGGGTTATACGGCGAATGATGATTTGGAAGCGTTTTCTGGGGTCAACGACAGCGAAGCTGACGCGGACGGCTCAAAAAAGGAACGAAATGGTGTTGAGTCGGAGAAATCGGTGCCTATTGATAAGAGTGAGTAAATTACGCTCTTTACTCTAGTTCCTTATTAATTGACCGGCTGTTAACAGAGACCGAAACTTAGTGTCTATCATAACATGATCGTCTTGAAATATGAACTACTTTCTCTCGGTGCATTATCATAAAATTAAAATGTACAGCGACAGCGCAAACCTAAAGAATATTGTACTTCAACAACACACTTATGATTATCGTCGCCAAATTCCGTATTTTAACAACTCTAAAGCAAAATGGCCCGAGACTTTCCAAGCCTTTATCGATCAGTAAATTTATCCCACTTGCTCATGCATGAATATCCGTCGTAATCTACGTCAAATCAGAGTCAGGAACACAGCGGGAAATGGGTGTGCCAGTAAACGCACCGAAGTTTCTCGCTTGGTTACAAGTACACCTCCCTTTTTCCCATACTTCTTTTGATTTAGGACAGTGCGTATATGGATTATGTTCATATCCAATATCCTCGAAGAAGTGGATTTGGTCGCGTGAGGCAAAAAGGGCAGCGGCGATGGAATGAACGGGAGCGTCCCCCCAACGCTATATCACATTTAATTAGAGCACTTGAAGGAGAGAAGAAGGTACGACAGACCTCATAGTAGAATCCCCCTTGAGCGTCTAGATAATCGAAGAAAGCTGTGTATGCTTCTCCCCGCCAAAATTCCATATCGGCAATCTCGAAGTTGCTCCAGACTATCCATGAATTAGTACCATGACCTCTAGGATGAAAAAAAAAATAGACCTACAATGGCATAAATTATAAGAGTTGCCGTTATCTGTGGACAGAAATCCCAATGAGTTGTCTTTGGCGACGTATTCCGGGTGCAGTTTGACGAAGTCTGCGGTATTTTATGTTAACATTTGGTGAGGTAGATCTGGAATGAGCATACCCATTACATGTCCCCACATGGTCGGTATCGTCGCCTCGAATTCGTACATTGTGATAGTGAAGGCTGGAGTTTTGGTATGAGTGTGGGAATGCGCAAATCCTAATGGCAGAGCTCACAATAGACCTTGTTGTGGTCTTCCATGAAGCGGAATGGGTCGTAGACGATGTCGCAATGGAAGTGTACATCAGGCCTAAGGTATAATGTTAGCTAACCTAGTATCTCGGATTCTGCGGCGCACAGGAGCTAGTCAGATAGGCATCGAAACAACCACATATAGTAGTTATGCCTCAAAGGGGAAAGTTGATAAGAGGAAATTACGAGAACAGATAAAGCCACCAAAGCCCATCTCTCGGAATAAAATATTGACTGACTCACTCAATGCGCCAATACCATCGGTATTGCAGCATCAACGGATGCTTGAAGAAAAACTTGAGTTGTTCGGCGCTCAAGTCAGATCACCAGGGCCTATGGAAACAATATGCAAGACACTCACGCCAGAATTATAACGGCACATATTTCTGTAGGACACACTTCCCCCATAGATGATGTTTTTCTCCATCATTTTCTCCCTGCTTTCCTTGGCTTTCTCCTCGTCTATCCAGTCAGGTTGATACCAATGTTCGCGCGGGATTACGCCAAATTCAACTTTGGCAGCAGTTAGGATGGAGATACGACTGGAATATAATGGAAACTTGTTAATAGATGCTCTTCATGAGGAAGGAAAAAAAGTTTGTGATTTACGCACTGTTTGAAATCACCGCTAAACTCCTCTTCATTCAGTAGGACGTATGGATATCGGTAGCGTCTGTTGAAGCGATCCTCGATCTCTCTAATGCTCCGCACGGTGCTCTCCAAGTCTGAGTTGCGACATAAAATAACGAAGGTAGCATTGGCGCGTTCGTCAGGATAGAGGGTGTTATTCGTGCTCCCTGATGGATTCCATGAGGCATAGTAATTTCCGGTCGTTGTGTCGGTGTTGACGTTGGGTGGCGAGTTGAGTTTGAAGCCCGTTAGATTCGAAAGTGAGGTTGCACGTCCGTAGGATTCATGAGAGAAACTGAGGATGTAATGAATAGATATCTATATGTGTGATTTTTAGTGATACTTTGAATCCAGCCGAAGAGAGAGACGTACAATGATTGCGAGTACAGTAAGGACATATCTACCTAGAGCGTTCATCCTCTTGATACGAATCACCTTTCGAAGTGAGAGAATAATTTGCTAGTCGAAAGCTTGGATTATAGATTTTGGAATATGTTCGTGAAATTTTTCCTGGAGAGAAAGATAGAAAAACTGCGTTAGTATCGGATGAAGTCTGTTCGAAGGGAAAGAAAGTACAACAGATCTCATAGGAGATTATTGAAACACATAGGTGAGCATGAGTGTTGGAGTGGACTGAAACTGCGGAAGGCGCGCACTTAGAAACGGGCCTGGTAGTCGTTCAAACTCAACCTATAGTAGAGGAGGATTTTGACGATCGATGATGCTAGTGACGTATCGAACTTTCAACATCCGCGCTATGATCAAAAGCCTCTGAACTTGCAGATTCTTTGCTTCTCTGAATCAAATGGTCATTGATCTTGCTTCAAATTTTACAGTGGCCTTTCTTGAGGGAGAGCATTCAGCGCGTTGACTCAATTTTTTTCGTTCTTGGATGCAATCTCCTCCCGAACTTCCGCAGTCGTGATCGCGTCCGAGGGAGCGCGGGAATGGACAAACGATATGAGACGTATTGCAAACGATAGAATCAGCCCCTCATACCAACAAAAGACAGGTAGTGAGCACGGAGTGCCACACTAAGAGAGATGTTGTGGATGTATGTCTTCAGGTGTGAAAAGTGTTGGTCCACATAACATTGATGGCTTCGGCTATCCGGCACGAGAGATTTAGGCGCCCAGATGGGGCCAAGGCGAAGCGCCGCTGCAGTGCGACCTACGGTTTCCGCAAGTACGGTCATAAATTTGTTAACTCCAATTGATGAATTTGGCAACCCAGCACTCCTTTTTCCTCGAAGTTAGCAATAAATCAGGCATCAGTTTTTCTTTTTTAATCTACCAGATGTGCTATGTCGTAGTCCCTGTTGTGTTTCCAATCATGATTGTTCTTTTATTCCCTATCATTCCCAATCTCCTTATATACACAAATGGTCTATCGAGACTAGCGTATACCAGCCTTACCTTAGTTTCTTGTAGCCATGTTGTATCACTATCAAAATGACCTTGACATTAAATTTGGGAGGTGGGGATCAGGAAAGCTGACAACAAATTTAGACGGATTGCACTTGACATGGTTTCTCTCACGTCCTCTCATTTGCGTAGGCAGATAAATTCCCCCTTTTCTGTCAGGCTCAAATACATATCAATATGGTAGAAAATCAAATAGGCAACAGCGTCCATGAAGAGGAGGCAAGGCCAGAGTGAGCAATCTGGTTTGTTACATTGCATTCAAGAAAATATACTCTTTACTACTGCTTTCATTGAGTATTACTGTCTCTGGAAATGGATGCTAATTGAATGATGGGATGCGAAAAGCTGCGATGAAATACTGTTTTGTGAAAATGCTAACCGTGAGAATTATAAACGTCAGATATTCTTGTGGCGCCATTAAGCGCCCATACGTGTAGGCGCTTATTGAAAAATTGACGCTGTGATTTAGATGCACAGGATTTGGACAGAAGCTGCTGAAATGGCTACATTTACGCTTTGAACACTGACAGTACACGTACATGTGTGTTGGTACTACGGTAGTGCAATCATGTTCAGTCGTCTTCGTTGAATAATCTCATGAGTCTAGTCTTCAATTGGGTGTTGAGGCGTTGAGGCTCATAACCCTCCCAGGCAGAGCACTCTTTGAATCAGGATTCAGAACTTGTTAGGCTATTATTAGCGATAATAAGATACTATAAATACATCTTACGGCTTGGAGAACTTGCAATGGCCTTCAGATTACTTACTCATGATCAACGAACGCTAAGGCCATTCAACAGGGTCCGGGGGGCGTTGATGTTATGTAATAACAGGCTGCAGGCAGCAAGAGTCATTGAGAGTCTGTGGGAGTTTGGACGGCGGATTGAGAACGTTCAAGTGGCACGCTACTAGTACTCAGATTAGTGCCACTATCATCGTACACCATCGGAAAGTATCTTCGCCAAGCAAAGGTTTGCAATTGTTCAAGAATTCAAATCTATTGGCTAATGGAATGATAATTATCCAAAGACTGCTGAGGGCCGCCGTCCGCATATCATAATCATGCATTTCTCATTCTCGTTGACTGCAAGTAAATTCTTGTTATGGATTTGCAATCCTGCAAGTAGCGATGCTAGTGTTACTGTTCCGCCACGCAGTTCGACTTCACGGTCATGCAAACGAATGAAATTTTGGAGTCGGAAGCCGACAATATCCCAAGTAACCAAGCCGGAGAATGTTGTAGAGCCCCTATCTGAGTCCACGACACTCGCGGTGCGCTCGCCGCTTTCCGAACTGCCGCCAGAAATCATGGCGGAGATATTCGCAACCGTCTGCCACGCTACCTCACACAAATTCCACAGCGACAAACGGAGACACTTGCGCACTACGCCGCTCATTCTCGGACACGTGTGTATCCTATGGCGAGAGATCGTGTGGACGACACCGAATGTCTGGAGCCACGTCCCTCTTGTATTGTCCACGACACGTTACGACACTCAGATGACGATCCTACACGACTGGCTCAAGCACTCTGGGGTGTGCCCCCTACATATCAATTTGCTTTTCGAGAGCGAGAACGACTGGACGGGGAAGATACCTAAGGAGCTCCTCGAGATGCTTATCGAGACTTCCCATCGGTGGCGGAAGATTTATTTCGTGCTCCCCGAGGCTTGGTACGCTGAGCTGGAGCAGATACGGACGAACATACCCCTCTTGGTCAGTGCGTCCACCCAGCCTCTGTGGTCTGATTGTGGTTTGCCCTCCTCCAGGAGAAGGCGGTTCGACCTTCTCCAGTCCGCTCCTGCACTCACTGATATGCATCTCAACGGCTACTATTTCACGGACGTGAGCATACCATGGGCACAGCTGACGTCTTTCACTATGCAACATATCTATCTCGATGAATGCTTATATGGGCTTGCCCGAATCCCCAATGTCAAATACTGTCGGATATATACCATCCTAGACAACGACGTTGGGCGCATTATAAATGATTACCCTTCACGGCTCGAACTCCCATTTACAGAACTCGTCATATACAGCGTATCATGGAGTGACAACGCGCGTCTACTTTCCAATCTCTTCCTTCCCTCACTTAGGAAACTAGAACTATCTTGCCTCGAAGGCCAGTCCGCAGTCAGCAACCTTCCCCTACTGTTCTTGAATCTAGGTTGTAATCTTCAGAAACTCAAACTAACCGAGCTCACCTGTGAAGATGAAGAATCGGATTTAATCGGCGCACTCCAACAGATTCCTACGCTGAGGGCATTGGAAATCACACTAGCCCGTGGACCTTCCTCAATATCAGGACCTGCTTTCTTTCCAGCCATTTTGCAGATGCACCCAACTACAGCTACAGAGAATACTGCGAAAGATGACGCTGAGATCGCTCCTAATTCATCTATTGACCCATACCTTGGGAAGCTGGAAGAATTCAAATTCTCCGGACACATCACCGTAGAGAAATCTGTTCCATTTGAAGAGCAATTGTTGGATGCACTCCAGTTACGTATCAAGGCCTCTGGTTCGTGTCTGAGGCTGTTCGAAATGGTCACATCTCATGAATACCATCGTTCTGTGGACCCTGATGTCAAGAAAGACTTCCAAGAATTGTGCAATGAAGGATTACAGCTGAAGATTTCCTTCGGTGATATTTCTTGGATTTCATGACGCATATGTACGCACCACAGTCCATATGATTCGTGCCAACGTTGGCAGAGAGTACAATGGCACATTTCCAACGTAATAAATAGACTATGTACGTACATGCTGTTGTACATTGACGAACGTCCGAGGAGGCGCATAGTGTGTACCAAAGCAGAGAAAACACATGAAAGCCAAGATGTAATCGTTTAAACCCTACGCAAATTGTTCAGCCCAAGGCCGTCAATTTGCGTCCCTGTTCCCGACTTTGAAATTCGCAATGTAAGATATATCGAGGTGAACTTTTTATTTCTTAGACAAAAAGCTCTTCTTGTTCTTCTTTTCCTCATTCGACGTGGAACTCGAATGCGACACAGTCCGTTGTATTGGCTCGCTTTGGTGTGTTTCGCCTGAAGATGAGGCATTTCGACGGAATGAAGACGCTTGTAGAGCTTTAACCACACCTCTGCGAAAGTTCCAAAGGTTACATCACTGATAGGGTAAACAAACCGACAATATGGCTAACCGTTGTGTTGCATCTACATAGTCCTCTCGATCGAAACGTTTTGAGGTCTTCACAGACATTCCTGAGGCGGTGACGTCAATCCCTTTGGATTTGAGCCTGAAAAAAGCAAAGTTTATGAGACCGTAAACTGAAAGCTTGGTTGAACTACCAGCAAAATCACGACGTACGTTTGCTTGGTTGACGCGACTCCTTCATTGATGGACCGCGTTATAAAGATAATACCATAAACAATCCCTCCAAAGATGGCGATGGTCTACGTCGGTTTGTTAATCGGTTCAGCGTATTCTGAAAGCTTTGATAGGGTACTAACAGCGGTAAGAGAGAACAAATCGAGCCTATTTTAAGAGCGTCAGTCTTTTCCATCGCGTCCTAGAAATGAAGCTGCATACCAAGACATAGTGATTTATGAAGAACACGCTGTGATCTAACGTCTGAAGAGCGTAGCTGGGTCGAGATAAACGAGCGGCAAAGGCTGCTGGGGGGCCTAAGTATCGAAGATTACGAGCAGAACAGAAGCTGGCAGTGGTGAAGTATGGGAAAGAATGTTTGAACGCTCGGCTAGCACTGCCGCCGCACAACATGAACAATTGGTCGTGGGAATTGATGCCAATCTGGGAGGCGGTGCACCTGCAACTTTGTCCGCAACTCTCTTTCACGGAGTCCAACTTTGTTCAGCATCAGGCTAAGTAGGGACAACACTGAACTCTGATTATCTTACTTTCATACTTGACATCCATAATTCATCTCAATCGCGCCGTAACTGTCGCCATCATACCTCTTCTTAGTTGAGGCTATTCTTACATCCGATACTTTTTCTAAGCCTCAAGGCGATGTGGGCTAGGAAACCCGGTGGCACGCTTGCAAAGTAAAGCAAAGCAACGAGAACGTCGGGACGCTGGGTCTTTCGCAAGTACCATTCATCTGGCTCTAATCTCCCGATGAAATATCACTGGTTCCAAGTAGAGAACAGAAATTCCATCGCAAACAAAGTGGTTACATCCCATTCCAGGCTTGACAAGGTGCATGTAGTGATCATCCGATGATTACAGCATGCAAGTCAGTTTCGTCACCTGTTTCTGAGCAAGTCAAATCTCGGCATCTCAACCCCTTCTTTCTCAAATGTTAATGGGACGATGTTTGCACGCTGGCTTTGATTCTAGTGCGAATTTGAGACAGGTGCACGAAGCAACGACATTACACGTCAGTAAAACTCTACGGCATGACATCTATAATGCGTAGAAGTTTCCAACTGGCTTTCTCGTGAAGAAAGTACGTTTCTTCAGAGCTATGCTTTCCGTACTAGTCAAAGCCTAACTTATTCTAAGGTCTATATAGAAACAGTATTTTTAGCCTGGTGATATTCAAGGAATCAAGGCGAAGCTCTTCTACCCAACATTGGGTTCCATCATGATTCTAGCAGCACGAATACAAAACAGTGAACACACTGATTACACCCATGCTTGATCATCTCTATCATCACAGTGTCGTTCGTATAGCGACCCGATTTTAGATATATACTTATACCGCCTCACCGTGGATTCGTTGCGTCTTTTCGCCTCCCATCTATCATGGACTCGCCGACTACCACCGGGAGTGGTGATTATACTGCCTCACTGGTCTCTAGTATGGGCTCAAGTGAACGACTGGTAATGGTGGTATTTACTGCTGGATCTCTTGTAGTGAGAAATCTGCTTAGCTTTGTATCTTGTTCGCGCTAACCGATATTAGATTTTTCTGTGCGCGGTAATTTGGCACATACGAAACGATATACGCGTTCTTCGCTCCTTCAGAAGACAACGAATACAAAATTGTATCTATGCTTTATCAAGGTGAGCACTTTCAGGTCGCAGTTCACAAGGTTGTAACGGTGTTGGATTTCCCAGAGTCACTACTTTTGCGTATATCGTGGAAACACTCGTTTTTGAAGGTGAGTTCAGATGCGATTTCATGCCCTACGACTTCATAATTTGGATGATCCAGTCGCACCCCTGGAAGGTTGTAATCAAGCCTTGAAGGCTACCAGTGCCCTTTACCTTATCTCTGTCTCCCTCACAGCCCTTCTCTTCCTCTATCGCATTCGAACGGTGTTTCTCGGTGATAGTTACATCTCGACCGTATTTGGATTCCTGTGGATATGTGTCGTCGGTGGCAGTACGACGCTCTTCCCTGGGTTCACTGGAATAACCTCTGGAGCGACGAAGCACTGCACCATCTCTCCGGGCATCCCGCCTTACGTGTCTGCGTTTCTCATAGGACCTCTTCTTGACACCTCACTTGTTCTCATGTTTATCGCCGCGCGACTTGTAGAACGGTGTCAGATAGAGGTAAGCACCAGTCATGGCGCAGGGAAATTTATTACTGCGAACTTCGCGACGGTCATTTCGGCAGGACTGTTACAGGAAGGGCAATGGTTGTATCTGTGAGTGACATAGTTGTTGACCAAGCACTAAGTTAGCATCATTCTGAACCACTAACAAGATCAACGGTGCTCTTGCAATTGGTGACCTTGATCCTTTTCCTTTTGGGGACAACTATCACTGCAAGAGTGATTTCTCTTCCATTGAATCTCGCAATAATCAATGTTGCCGCATGCAGAGTATACATCTTATCTTACTCGCGAAAGTTCGAGGAGGAATCAGCGAGAAAGACGAAGGTCATGCTTTCCCTCGGCGTCGCAGCTCATCATCGAGGACATTCGCTTCCGTACCTAGGAGGAATCAAGATCACACAAACAGTAGAGACATTTCAAGAATGAACTATCTTTTATCTTCTGCTTTTGGGACGAAATGGAACACTGTATTTTTTACCCTTTGTATTAATTGGTTTATCTATAAAAGGCGATTGTAATTTATCTTCACGTCACGCGTATTTCTTTCGCGTCTCGTCACGTCCCATTACGTTACTTGTCACGGTCTTTTAGCAACGGTGTTCTAATTTCTGTTCTGTTTTACTACGACTAACGCACGAATTAACGTTGACAATGGCTCGTTCCAGCGCAAGACCTGGCTCATCACATTCTCAGAGGCCCACTCAATCGCAGAGGCCTCGTGGAAGACGCGCTCCGGTTGTAGAAGAAGAAGAGGAGGAGGATATGGAGGAACAGGCAGAGCCTGGAGATGACCAGGGACTGGATGGGGCCGACTCAGTCAGTGGGACGCGCTCTGTCATTTGACTTGCAAACTGATGTTTTACAGGGCCCAGCGCGTCAAGCTAATGATCTTGTTCGCCTTGCTCTTTTTATGGAACACAGACGCGCTGTTATACGAAGGGAGGATATCAACAAAAAGGGTAAATATTTCTTCCTTCTTGCCCTATCGTGTCTGACAAAATCTAGTACTGGGAGCCACGCGAAACTTTAACCTTGTCTTTGAGATAGCCCAAAATAAATTACGCGACACGTTTGGCATGGAACTTGTGGAACTTCCTTCGCGCGCCGGCTTGGACAGGGATGGCGACGACGAGCCAAATGAGGCTCAGATTGCCACTAACATGAAGAAGAAAGGTTAGCATCAAGCTAAAGCAGAGTCGTTCACTACTGATAGCTGATCCGTAGCAAACGCACTTGGATCAAAGACTTACATCTTGCGTTCGGTTCTGGATCCTATTCTCATCGAGCACGCAGCACAAACTGAGGAAGAAATTCTAGAAGAAGAGGCTGGAGATCAGGCTACATTGTTTCCTTCCCTCGTCGGCTCAGACGATGAAGACGACGAAGACGATGTTGATGCCGAACGTCCTCCAAAATACTATGGAAGCATCATCTCATGGAGTAAGGCTGATGAAATTGGCTCCGTTGGTATATTATACGTTATATTGGCGCTAGTTCTGGTGAGCGGACGCGCGATATCAGATGGTAAGCTGCTCCGACCCTCTCTGTTATATGCTTCCCATGTTAATTTTGTTTATCTGTCTAGTCGATTTGCGTCGTTATTTGCAAACTCTACATTTACCCAGCAACCCCAATATCCACCCTGTCCAAAATAGCGCTTCCGCGACCATACGCGCCTTGACTCTTGACGCGTACCTCACCAATTTGCTAAAGCAAGGTTACCTCGACCGCATCGAGGCTGGTGGTGAGGCCGCGGGCAAGAAAGGCAAGAAGGGAGGCATAAAACGCCTCCGTACACAGGCTGAGGATCTTGACGAAGGTCGAACGTATGAGTGGCGATGGGGAGCCCGCGCTTTCTGCGAGGTTGGAGAAGAATTTGTCGCGAAATTTGTTGCGGAGTTTATGGTTGGCAATATTGAAGGCGATGAAGGACGCCAAGAGGAACTCGTGAAAAAGATGCATGCTGGTGTTGAGAAGGCTGCTGGAGGGAAACTACTGGAGCTGAAGTAATTATTTTAGTTCAGTATAATCTGCATGATCAATCTTTGTTGGCTCCATTCTCGCTCAAAGAGGTTTCATCTTCACAGTTAGGGTACAGACAATATTTGACCCGTCGATTCATACACGGCAATTTGGCCCCGTGTACACAGCATACCATTCACATTCACGTATTAATAATTGCACCTTCTAATAGTCAGGCTAGAAGTGTTCGTGCATGTTCCTACACCTAAATCCTAAACTAAATACAGTACAGTAGATATCACAGAACGTTGTGTTTACTGCAGCTCAACATTCAACAGTTGAGAGCTCCCACATACCGCTCACCCCTTCTGAAATCAAAACCCAATATGCTAATCTCCGATACATAATTACCTTAAAATAAATCCTTTATTGCGTTCTGGTACTCGTGAAACGCACGAGAAGGGTAGCGCCTGAATTCTTTCCTTTCATGTTCATCATACGGATGAGCGCCCAGCGGCCTTGCACGATACTGTCGAGCTTGGCGCAGAATACGACGATCTGGTCGTCTTTCCCGAATTCGTCCTCGAAGACGATAAATCTAGAATGCGGAAATGGAGATAATAAAATTATTGAAGAGTGGTCTTTCGGGGCTGGATTGTGAACTCGTACCTCAAAAATGCTAAATCGTCAATTTCGTATTCCCACTCGAAGCGTTCCTGCCAGAGAATGTCTGCTCCAGTTTCCAAAGAGTGATTGGTCTTGAGTGTTTTCGAACGCCAGCTAACGTCACCGTTTGAGTGAAACAGTTGGGCACGAACGTAGACCGAAAAGGTCTTGCCAGCTCTTCCATTCGGCGCAGGCACTGAATCAGAAAATGTGAATACGAGATCTGACCACAGGTGCATACACGTACGAGAGCTGATACCAACCACCTCCCCAACCATCTTCTCCCTCCCGCCAGGTTGTCTTCCAGGAGCACGCATATGCAGCGGTTTCGGAACCCAACCTGGAGTGCCTACAAACATAGCCTCGTTGATTTGCATTCCACGGTCGTACGACTGCCAGTTCAAGCTCGCGACCTGACTTCCGTTACGCCAAAATACGGACGGATCGAAATTGCTCGAGCCGATACGCGTGCCCTTAGGAAAGATGCGGCGTAGATGGGAGTTACTGTGTGCGATGAGCTCTCGTAGAGACGCAGGGAGCAGCCGAAGGCAGTTTGGTTCCGAGATGTTGATAAGGACGTGCCTGGGGGCGTCAGGAACAGAAGAGGAGAGCCAGCCTTTGGACGGTTTCATGCTGCGGGCGTAGTAACCAAGCTCTGCGAGCGTATCGGAGATCTTCGACCGTTCTTTCCTCTTTGTATTGCGACGGCCCTCATCTTCTTCCTCGGATACACCTGAGGAAGATGAATCGTCATCGTCCACTTGGGTCTCCCCAGTTCCAGCAACAGGGGATGCATAGTATTCTACCTAGGGCGATTTCAGTAATCAGGATTGCAGCAGAATTGGGTTTATAAATACCATGAGGATAATCCTGCCTTTGAAAGCTGCAGGAGAGACATAAAGTCCTTCGTCTGTTTCCTCCTCTAGTTTTCCTTTGACAAGTTTGTCGCCCCATATGTCGAACATCTGCTTCACGAGGTCCTGCTGGCCTTCAACGTCCACATGACACTCAAGACTGACAAAAACGGGCCACATTTCAGGTGTGACGGATGCACCGATAGCTTCACATACGGAGGCAAAGGATACGCCCTTGCTGAAGGTATGTCCGTGTGTTACGACCAGGCCTTTGGATGAAGGCCAGACGTCGATTTCTGATGGTACTCCTTGTCAGAATTGTCGTGGAATATTATTCAATACATAACTCACCAACACATCGGCCATTGCGGCTTAATACATGGGTGTAGGAGGCAGCAGAGGCCTTTCCCGCAAGCTGTCTCGACAAGAGATATGTATTGTGCGAAGACCTGTTTCGATCAATCGCTGTTCTGATGTAAGGACGCGGTGGATTATACCTACGATACAAAGTAGTTGGTCAGAGGGAGGCTGTCGTCAACTGGGAGTGGCTGGACAATAGGGCGCTTGATGAGATCTTCCAGAGGCTATAAATTTGAGCAAGGCTTATCAAAAGACTCAGACGACATAAAAATACCTCGTTCATGTCTGAAATAACTTGCAGGATCTCAGGACTGATTCTGACATTTTCTTCGGCTGGTAGTTCGAAGTTGTGTCTTGTGTGGAATTGATACGCTTGCAAATCCCCGGTAGACATTTGTGTCCAAACGAGGTTGTGGAAGAAAAGATAGAGTCAAGTGTTCGAATGGGCGCCAACAAGTTTCCCGGCCCGAATCTCCGGCTTACGGCAACTCCAACAGTCAATCCGAGAGGCCGGATTACTGCGGAGGTGCGAGCGTAAAAATGTAACCTTTCTTCGAAAACCAATCGAAATCGTTCAGAAAATTATGTCTTTATAAATACAAGTCCTGTTCCGCTAATCGCATATAAAAGCGAGTAGGATTGACCTGGTCAAGAATATATTCAAACCTTGGCTTCTGCAAGCGCTTTTTGAACCGCTTCTAACACTCGGGGATGAACATCCTTGCCAGCGGCAATGACACCATAATTCTCTCCTAGTGTCCGTCCGAGTCCAAAGTCCAAAGGCTCACCTCTGGAGTCGGTTACTACGCCTCCAGCTTCTTCTACCAGTATCTGCCCTGGTGCGTGGTCCCAGATCTTCTCCCGGTACCCTACACCAGTTGGCATACGGAGGTAGGCACCACCCTCCCCACGCGCGAGACATCCATACTTCGCCTGGCTGTCCATACGCGTCGGCGCACTGGTGATGTTCAGTAGTGCTGACACCCGGTCGTTGAAAGAGTGGGATGAGTGCGCAGCTTCGACAGACTCGAGGAAGTTGAGTGTCTCTGGAGCGGATACGGGAATACGAAGGGGCTGAGGGTTTCCTCCCGCAAGAGTGAGTTGTTGTGTGCCCTGTCCACGCACGGCTGTGAAGATGCACCCAGTTCCCTGCTCTGGGTGTGCAGGGTCGATGGGAAG
Organism: Pholiota microspora; assembly: GCA_003314615.1. Taxonomy (NCBI): domain Eukaryota; kingdom Fungi; phylum Basidiomycota; class Agaricomycetes; order Agaricales; family Strophariaceae; genus Pholiota; species Pholiota microspora. The sequence continues at coordinate 19,035 of QFFD01000131.1, forward strand.
ATTGGGGCATCCGATGACTCCGACCTGAACTATTGAGTCTACAATGAGCGAGAGACAGACAGCGTATTGCTCCCCACGCAGGAATCCCTTAGTGCCATCTATGGGATCAATTGTCCACATACCTGTACGTGCAGAAAATTCGGGTCAGACAAAAAGGAAAAGATAGATATGATTATGATTACAATGCACGTACGTCCTACACGGCCTCCTGGATAGTTTCCTCGGTCGATCGCGTCGAGCAAATCTGCGTCGGATTGTTCTGTGCCAGGACCAATGTGCCATGCCGCACTGTCACCCAGCCCAAGAGGAGCAGTCAGAGCTGAGTTCGCGAGGGAAACAATACGATCCTTCATCTCCTTCCCCGATTCAAGACGCAGCTCGGCGGCATCCTCCTCGCCCACGATCGGGTCTGTAGGGAATGCACGGTGTAATATAGAACTTATCACTGCTTGCGCAGCATAATCTCCCACTGAAATCGATCAGATAACGTCCGTCAAAAGTGACTTTTAACTGACCAGTGACTGGAGACTTGTCGCCCTTGGTGAGCGTCTCGTTCTTAACGAGAGTATTGAATACGGAGGATGTGAGCTGGCAGGCCCGACGCACGGCAGCGACGGCTACCTGTTCTTCAGTTGTGTATTTCTGCGACATGTGGAAGGAACGACGAAGGAGGCGGAAGACATTGCTCATTGATCCAACGTTCATTGGTCAGGAATTACATTTATCTTCTAAAAATATCAAATTCGGATTGGCGCAATAAATTGATCCGGTCCTGGGGTCTTGCGGGGATTGAATCATACTAATGAGGAGAAAGCAAGGGAAAAGGCAGGTCTACTTGTCGATATTCTTACGACAACAACATTTTGTAATCACTCAAGCTCCACGGAAATTGAGCACTTATGTACATCTATGAATGCGAACTGTCCAGGCTGACCGTCTACTTACGGTGGTGTTGACATGGTCATATTATCTACCGCGAGTGTGGGTATAACAGATTACACTACTGTGAGGTTTGGCTCCTTCAATTCAACTCGACGTTGAGTTGGACAGGGTCGGGAGCAGCACCCGCGTGCGTCACTGGGACAGGGATATGGTCATTGTAGCCTGGCTGTCCCTTTACACGGTTGATATCATGGGCGAGCACTCCTTGAAGATTGTACCCTCCTGAAGACATTAGTATCAAACATCATTTATAGTTCTAATTTTCACAAGACGAAGAAGCGTACCGTGAGCCCCAGTGGACGTCGGTGCGTTTTGCTGGAAAATTCCGCGAGCAGGTCCTAGATTAGCGTCACCAGGGTGATATCCTCCGTTCTGGATCGGATATTCCTGTCCAGGGCCGTTCATGTGAGGAAGGGGGACATGACGGTCGTTCGCGGGACCTTGCTCTTGATTCTTGAAACCGACAGGCTACGAAATAAATTGAGTAGGCCGTGGGATATGCATTGAAGATACAACTCACGTATTTTCCACCGTCGCCGTTGTGAAGAGCTAGGTTGAAGGCTGCTTGACGAACATCTTTCCCAGTCAGAGCACCTTTGGTAGATGTATCAGAAGGATGTAAAAAAATATATGTGAAGAAGACACACCAGAATTGGGCACATGGAATTCGTCGGTGCGGGCTGGCATATTACCATTCGCCATGGTTTCTTTATGTATGGCCACCGCAGGGGAGTATTTAGCGTTGTCAGCTGCCTTCTTCTGCTGTTGGCGTAGATTGGCAGCTTCTTGCGATGCTTTGGCTTTGGCATCCGTCGCTTGTTCGCCCTTGGTGAAATCGGCGTGGGGCGTCTTTGGCTGCTTGGCCACACGAGTCCCCTTTTCACGCTCGATCGCACGGTAACCCTTTGTTATGTGCTCGGTGCCATCGGGTAGCGCCTTCTTCTGGTAGTTCACCTTCTTAGGTACTGGGTAGTAATGTGGCTTCCCATTTTTTCTGTAGAGCAGGTCATCATTCCGTAAAAATGAAGGAAGTGGGATATCTTACTCAAGAGCTTTGAATTCCTGTGCCCGTTGTGTCTTCTTCGCTGCGTTGTCTGCTTGCTTTTTAGCGACGTCGGTTTTCACCTTTTCTTTGCGAGCTTGAGCCTCCTCAGCAGTCAGTTTCTGCTTGCCTGCACGAGGGAAGATGTCCTCGTATATGGCGCGGGAGAATAGGTCGTATTCATCGTTCTGATACTCACGCTCGACAAGGTAGTCTGCAACAATATCGCGAGAGAATTGCACATCCGCATCGAAGGAAGGGTTGAATGATCGTGCTTCAATGGACAGTGACTGAGAGGAGGGGATTGGAAGGGCAAGGGATGGCGCTATGCTGCCTAAGAGTGCCGGGAGGACCGCGATAAAAAAGCGAGTATACATCGTCGACGAGGGTTTAAGTGATTTAACTAAGCTCAGCTCAGTAAGTAGTAGTGGAAGTGAAGACCAGCTTAAAGAAAGGAAGGCTGATTCTCTAGGCTTTTATACTTCTGAGAGGAGCCCTGGTTGCTCGTTTGACAAGGTGAATGCAAATCCCGACGTTGAGTGAAACCTCCGAAAGCAGTGGCACTCGTCTGCGGTAAGGGGACTGGAATTATGGCGCGCAAATCATGGATCCGCACACATGTCGGAGACAAACAGGCCCGGGTGGCTATGTCGATTCGAGTAGAATAGACAATCTCGTAGCTTGTTCAGTAAAAATCCCAAGCCCAGAAAGCTTTTTTGAGAATGAGGAACAAGGTAGACTGTCCAGCTTGATCATAGCTCAGAGTGCCACGAGAATCCTTAAATAAGGAAAGATAAAGTCTTTGGAAATTAAGAACAGGAACAGAGTCCGTGTCAAACGTAGACAGACGAAACTTAAGCTTACTGCATACATGTGAGGTATAGGAATAACAAGCATGGTTATGTTTCACTTACTGGTTTGATTTTCTGTCTTCGTTTCTTGTGCATATCATGAAGTCGGCAGACTTTGGTTTCTTGTGAATATGTACTTGACGCGTTCTCTGCGACCTCTACGGTCTACCAAATCTTCTCCGAGTTTTTGAGATGACCGTTTATCAATCGTGTTCACTACGAAACCGAATCTGTCAGAAAGATTCCTCCGGGTGCAGAATCACAAAATTTGGCGAGTGTCCACAGATTTAATGAAATGTTGGACCAGTTATAATTCCCGAATTTCTTCAGTATTAACAATTTTAACAGAAATAACGTCAAGAAAGTATAAGAGTGACTCAATGACAAGTCGAGAGGTGCAATACAGTCAGAGTGGAACAGGTCTAGGGAGATCGAGGGGCAACCATGGCACTATTTTCGTTCGTTCTATGGCATTCAAGGGGCTGACGCCGGAAAAATCCGACACGTCGACTCCCCCTTATTAGCTCAAGGTCTGCATCAAATTTCCATATCAGGAAGGGTACTGTTGCTTAGATGAGGGAACCATGATCTCTACTCCTCATATCACATTATAACTACTGACTGGTACCAATAAGTTCTTATTCTATAATCAAGCTACTGACCAGCACTAGTATCCAAAAGAACTGCCAGTGTAGTGTGCCCTCTTTTCTTACCTCTCCAAGGCAAAAAAAAAGAACTGACCTATATCTCAACTCCAGCACTGTCACGGAATTTCATAGACATGCAGGAAACAATTAGTTTGGAAAAGAAGGCTGGATTGAGCAGTTATACATACTTGGATTTGGATCTATTGTTTCTTCTGTGTGTCTGGCCTTGAATTCTATTATATTATAGCATCAAGTAACTCTACACTGGAGACAAGTCCATCATTGACATCTGCAGTATCTGTAAAGTGCATTATCATTTAGCTAATTCATGAATCACCCTTATGACTTTGGACCTAGAGAAATACACCTATGTAATTCATTGGATAGTAATATAGACTTGAATGGTAATATAGTTTTTTATGGAAATAATTGCTCTGGGCAACTTCCATTGAACAGACTCAGAGCACTGGCAGGGTTGATCTGGGAATTGTGTGCAATATAACAGTGCAACTTAGGAATATTGAGTGGATATGAATTAGTGTTGAAAATTTACAATGGATAAAGTTGAATCTGAACTAATGTATCTATATTCTTACCTCTACCAAGGAAACAAAATGTTGTAGGTGTTTTGCATTACACAGCATTTCAACAACTTTCTCCAACACAAGAAAGACCTTGAAGCTTGTGTTAAAGTATATATGTCACAGTCTCCTATCTCCAGTTCTGTCTGCTTCATCATAATTCCTATTTTATACTTTCTTGACTTTTCTGGACAACTGTCCTTCACCCTTGTACATTGTTACCTAGCACACCATTATAACTAGTTCTGTCCTCTCCCATATTACTTATACTATTGAGTTCCCACAGGGCATACCTCATCTATTATCTACTTCATGTCTGACTCCTAAAATATTATATTCTACTGTCTCTTACCATACTGACTACCTTATGTCTACTAGTTCTACTTTGTATTTCAGGTAGTCTATTTGGTTATATATCTGTCACCCACTTTGTGTCTGACTCCTGAGTTCTACTTTGTATTTCAGCTTGAAGATTTGTATAGGACTTCTATATAATTATATACTGTTTGATATTATTGCAATAAGACACTCAGGTGTGAGGCAAATACTATCTTTTATACTGAAGACTCTATATATAGAGTCCAGCAATGCCTGCAAAAAAAAATATAACAGAAAAAGTAGCTAGAATAAAAATAGACAAACCAATAAGCTATTAGTCACTCCTTTCCTGTTAGATAGGGGAGTTGGAATATCTGGATAGAGTGTTCCAACCTAGATATTCAGCATACTTAAGGGAGATTGATAACAAATCCTTTTAATAGGATTTCTTGTACTTTGCCTAGGGCTTATCCTAGCTTTCTTGGAGCCAGATCTGGTGCTGATTGATTACCTATGTAAGAGGCCAGTCTGGCCCCTTGTGTGGGTGATTGGTATTGCAGGATCAAAGGTGCATTGAGAAGGCTAGGGCAAGACCTAAGCATCTGGCAAGCATGAAGTTTGGCAATATTTGCCAAAACCAATAGGGTAAGCTCTTTCTGGCAGATTGGTAAGGCATATATTGGCCAAGCTGTCTGAGCTGTATGTGCTTTTTGTGTTAGGTGCAAAGGCTCCTCAGAGAGAGAGCAGAGCTCTGTCTACAAGTAGGGATGAAAGGGTGGTGCTGATGTTCTCATAGTAGTATTTGTGCTTTGGAGGGATAGAGGTAGCAGAGGGGCCTAGCATTAGTAGAGGAAGAGAGTAGATGTAAGGGCAAGAGGCAGTGATAATGAGGGGTTTGTAGTAGGGGTTAAAGAGGTGTTTCCAAGGTTGTGCAGAGTATAGAGGGGTATTTATGGCCCTACCTACTAGCCTCTTGAGGACACATATTACCAGCTTGAATGGCATTTAGAAACTAGACATGTGTAAAAGATGCAGCAAGCTTATCTGGGAGCATAAAGGTGGGGAATATTTGTGCCTCATAAGGTGAAAGCATTAACAAAAATCCCCAGGTCCTATACAGGTGCTTTAAAGTATAGAGAATATATGCAGCTCTCCTTGGAGAGGCAAGCAAGTCACCAGCAAAGGTCAGAGAGCATAGTATAAAGTGGAAAGTGCTTTGCATAGTTATCTCCCCAAAAGGTAGCAGCAAAGTTGGACATTGAGGGGAGCCTCAAGCACTCATTAAGGTTTACAAAAGCAATATAGCAGAGAGATCCATAGATATTTTCTATGTCAAGAAGTTGGCACTGTGTAGTGGTAAAGCAGGCAAGAAAGATAGCAATATGGTAGTGGAATTTTAAATGCCTGATGACTGGAAGACTAACTGTTTTAGCAAGGATATTCTAGGCTAGACCAATAAATTGAGTCTAGTATAGCAGAGAATCTCTGCCTTGTCATAGGTATAGTGGAAGCCATTTACATCAGTGAAGTGGCCATTGGAGGTGGGATAGTGAAAGACTTTGAGGTCTTCTTTATATTTCAGGATAGAGGCAATGCCCTCAGCAATCCAGATATTGACAGCAGTACCTCTAGGCATGCCAGCAATGCTGCTTGCTGCTGCAAAGCCAAAGGGATTTGCATGGTCAATGTAGAAGTTACCTGGGTGTCCTTGTATAATAAGCCAGAGTTTATAGAAGGAGTTGACTGGGCAGGTTCAATGGAACTTTTTAATATTTAGTGTACATGCCTGGGTTCTAGGTGGAGTAATAATCTAAAGTAAATAATGTATGAGTATATGTGGGCATTAGGGCAGTATTTGGCCTGTTGTTATGTGGCAGCAAACAGGTAAAGAGGTGCATATATTAATGTGTAGCAAATGTCAAATGCGAGGTGTATATCCTGCTCCTTTGCCAGTGAGTTCTGGTGCATTGAGTATATGCAGAGGATAATATGTGTGGGCTACAGATGCACTGAGCCCATGCTGGGCCCCCTCCAAGGCATAGCCAATAGAGGGAAGGGAGGTGTAGGGGGAGTGGAGAAGATAACAGGGAATAGTACTTACCATATCTGCCACCTTGGCTGCTGTGTTGAATTTTGTAGATGCATCTTCTTTGCAGATGTGCAAGTTAATAGAAGAGTAGGTTTTGGCATTCTTGGATAGGTGCTAGCATATTCTAAGTTTGTTAGAGGTGCTTGGCTCTTGTGGTTGAACTGCAATAATAAGGGGAGAGCAGAAGAAGGGACCATAAAGTATGAATTTAGTCTCTTCATGTAAGAAAGGGCCTAATATTCTGCCACAGGAGACCTCAGAGGTGAAGCAATCCTAGACAGTCTGTATGTGCAATGTGACAAAAAGGTTGTTTGGTATGATAATTATATATAGCAAGAAGGGCATTCTACTAAGGGGAAAACCTGTGTCTAGGAATTTTATAAGGCAAGAATAATAATGCAAAAGGTTATGTTTGTAAAGCAGGGAGTCAAAGGCAGTAGAAGAGTATGAATGGATTATTCTACTGAAGATGAATAAATAGAAAGGTGTTGAGTGTACCAGAATGGGTCTATTTATAATGAAAGAGGTAAAATCTATATATAAAAGTTTTTTTAGTAATGCTGTGGCAACAAAGGCTTCAAGCAGATTGGAGGCAGTAAGTCTAGGAGAAGGCATGGTGGCTTATATTTCCACAGAAGGAGCAGGTGTAGGTATACTCTTATTTGGGATACTGACATGAGGTGCCATGCTCACCTTTGGTATTCTAGTTGATACATAGCATCTAGAGCCTCCAATGAAGTTTCTGTTGGAGAAGTATGAATAAGTTGAGTTGCTATTGCCAAATTTGACCATGGTGGCATTAAGGTGCATACAGTGATCATAGCCCCTCTGCATACAGATAATGCAGTCAACTAGGAAGGGAGGAGACTCTGCTACTACTGGGTGGAAAGAGTATAAAGGACAAGGAAGAGAGTGCTGATAACCATTGTTATTTACCTATAGCTATTGCCTTGCCAGTGTTCTGGGCCTTGTCCAGCTAAAGTAGCTCCAATATCTCCTTCTGGCAGGTAGAGATAGTCTAGAAAAAGATGGTTTTGTTGTTTTTGGTTGCAGATTTGTATTAGTGGACAATAAACTTGTGCTAGATAGACCAATGTTCTTGCCGGAACTTGAGTTTATCAATTTTCCAGATGTTGTAGAGCTCATCAATTTTCCAGACATTGTAGAGTTTATCTTTGTATTCTTGTAAATTATAATAATTAAAGTGATCATTGTACCATCTAGCATACTCTCCATTAGGGCTATCTTTATCCTATTGCTGTTGGAAGGTATACATATTAGTATCTGCTTTGCACTACTGGCTGAATGTGAGAGAGAGAGCTCAGCTCCAAATTGCAGTGTGAGTTTGTTGATGTTGAATATTGAAAATTTCACCTGGTTTTGGATTGGATTTGACTGTCAGCAAGGTGGCGGCTTTGGATATTATAATGTGAAGGTTCTTGTTTAGCATAAAAGGGAGGGGAATATAGTGCACCTCTTTAGTATTAAAAAGTGATTGTGGGAACCTTATTGTCCAAGGCACCCCCATTATAAAGGGTGCCAGTGACTTACTATTCATGCAGTATTTTAGGATGTATACTTCTTCTGAGGATACTTTAAGATCTTTGACAGTGTTTCTTTTGCCAGGTGTAGAAGCAGCCATGGCCTCATCTATTTCTTAGTCAGCAATCTACTTTGCAAGGCTAGTATAAATATAGTCCTTTATTGAGGCAGCAAAGAATGGTACTAGAAACCAGTCATAGTCATCCGGATCTAGTAAGATTGATGCAGTCTTGGACCCAGCATTAGAGTAGGCAGTAGCATTTATGCTGTGAATAAGAGTCTTGAGGGATTATACTGCATTCATGGCTTCAATCTCTTTATTCTTTTGTAGTATAGAAATGAAGGGCAGAGATTTGAGCAGATTAATAACTACTACACTTAAGTAGGTATACCATACTCAAGGCACTTTATTTTGAGTTTTTTGTGTAAGCTGAGGCTCTTGGGGTAGTACTATTAGGGCTTGGTCCATTTGGGTGTTGCTGGGTGAGTAGAGCAATAAAAAATTTGCAGGTGGTAAAAGGATTCACCATAAGCAGAGGGAAGAAAGAAAAGTGGCACCTTCACAATTCAAAGATGCACTTTTATGAAAGTGGTTGGATGTGTATCTAACTACTTTCAGTCTTCCCTCCAGTGATATAATATTAGTTTATCCTCTGATGAACTAGGCTATACCCCAGCTCACCTTGGAATTGATCTTCTCAGCCAATGAGGCTGAGCATATTATTAATACACAATAATTCATGTCTATCATCCAATCCATTGTGGTTTATAACCTGGTTATTTATTATATAGCTTGCTATTTGAATAATCCTAAAAGGTACCATATACTACTCTATAGAAAGTCTGATAGCCTTTGCAAAAAGAACAAAAGCAGCAGTATCAGACAGATTCTTTACTCTTCTATCATGTCTATATTCTCCCTTTCCTCTACTTCCTCCCAGTCCTTATTTACCAAGATGTATGTATAAGCTAATAGACAAAAGAATATTTCAGTTGTTTGGGGGACAAATGACTGAAGTGCAGGAAATCTGACTTTCGGAGAGGGGAGAGCCTTTGTAAGCACATCTGCAATTATGTTCTTGGTAGGACAGTAAACAAGACATAAGGATCTATTTTCAATGATCCAGCAGATAAAATAATAGTACACATTAATGTGCTTTGAGCACACATAATACTGATGTCTTTTAGTGAAAGCAATGGCAGACTGATTGTCCGAGAAGAGTGTTGTTGCATCTAGGGATATGGCAAATATTTTAGAAATAAGAGAGTACAACCAAAGTGCTTTCTTTGAGGTGTGCATCACGGTGACGTACTTGGACTCTATGGTAGACAATGAAACAATCTCCTGGCACTTTGAGCTCCATGAAACAGCACCACTGTTGAGTATAAAAGTGTACCCTGAGATTGCATGGTAGTCTTCTGCTATGCTCCTATCCACATCCGCATATCCAATTAATTCTTTGCTATCTCCACCATAACTCAACCACAGCTCCTGAGTGCCCTTCAGATAATGAAATATTCTCTTCATAGCATTCTAATGCTTGATGCCAGGCTTTGAGTTCATCTTCAATGACAGGATTTGGGAGTCTGGGGGTTTGTGTGGGCTGTTTGCGCTCTCTACTAAATGCACAACCTTCTATGATATCATGTGTAAGTGCACTTGGTTTGGGAATATACAATGTGTATCTAAGCACTGGCTTAGGCTCAGATGATGTGTTAGAGTCACTAGTATCAGAAGATAGAGCTAGAATATGAGCGGGAGGTATAGTCAACAAGCTTGAGGCCTCTTGAGTAGGAATATTTGAATTTGAGATATTTCGAGGCTTGTCTGCCTTCATCTCGATAAATTCCCACTCTTCCTCCTTGAGATAAGAGGCAGAGGCACCAGTTAGGTAGTAAACATTGTGCTCAACTGTGACATTCCCCTTGTCCAGCCAATAAATCTGCGTACCCTTTGACTACTCATCCAAACCCATCCACTACCCTTCTTTCATGCACCCACCCAATTTATCACTATCCTCAATATGCACCCACATTTTCTTGCCCCACTCATGGACATTCTGAAGGTCTGGCTTCCTGCTAAACACTACCTCATATGGTGTCTGATCCACAACGGCCTTGGTGGATGTGCAGTTTATCAACCACACCATATACTGTGCCACCTCAGCCCATAGGAAGTGCAGTAGGCTGCTTGTGTGCAATAGCATATAGATGTGCTCAACTATAATGTGGTTACAGCATTCAGCAATGCCATTATGCTATAGCATGTCATAAACTATACACTTCAAATATGTACTATGTGACTTCAGGTGCATGGTAAATTCACACCCTTTATACTCACTGCCTTGGTCAGAATGAAGACACTTGATTTTAGTGCCCATCTGCATATCGCACCATGCCTCGTAGTGCTTGTAAAATTTGAACGTGTTTTATTTCTTTGCCAGAAAATATATGTTAGTGAGTTACATCTTGTCATCCATGTATGTCATGTAATAATGCTTCTCTCCCTTCAATTCCACAGGCGCTGGACCCCTGAGGTCAGAGTGGACCTCACCACCAAATTCTATTGCACACTCTCCTTCACATGGCCTTGGCATAGACACATGACTTACAAAAGAAGGGGTTACCAGATGGTGTCTCTTCAAGGTGCATACTACTAATGAGCTTGTTGGAGATCAAGTACTTAGCAACATTAGGTGTGATATGTCCCAGATAATAATGGAGTTGATCAAGACTGATCTTCTCCCCCACAGCATTGGCAGAATCGGACTCATGCTCGATACAATACAATTCTTTGCTGTTCTTTGGGATAACACCAATATGCTCACCATCTGGTACATGCAGAACACATTTTCTATCTCTAAATGTGGCTGTAAAGCCTATGTCATCAAGACATCCGATCAATACCAAAGTATAGCCAACCTCAGGTAAATAAAAGACCTCATTGAGGTGAAGCTAGCTAGCTTCAACACCATTTGGCACTTCAATGAGAAGCTTGCCCATGCCAACAGCATCAAAGCTACTCTGGTTTGCAGTGCACAAGGGTTTGGCAGATATATTATGGAGCATATCAAAATCTTCCTGGCAAGGAAAAATGTAGCATGTTGTTCTAGAGTCAAGGATTTCAATGTGAGGTGTGTCATCAGCTACCTGCTCATGTGAAGAGGTATTCAGCACATCTTCAGCAGGTTCCAGCTCAACCTTTGGCTTGCTATCCTCATCATTACTCCACACATCCACATAATTTCTAGCATTGCTTGCTACCTCTGAAAACCAGCTGCCATTGTCTTCATCAACAAAATTGTCAACAACATCCTTATCTCCATCTTCAGAGTCGGAAACAGATTGCAAGCCAGGCATAGAGCCAAAGCTTGCATCAAATAAAGCATACAAAGACAGTTATACTCATCAGAGTCCAAATCATCCTCAGTCTCGCAGCAGAATGTGAGTGCAACATGAATGTCACTATCAGAGACATCCTCTACAGTATTTACGGATTCAGAGGCCTTGTATTTTGCATCCTTCTCCTTCTTCTTCTCCTTTCTATTTCTGTCCTTTGCTAGTTTGGAGCACTTGTTCTTGAAATGTCCTTTCTTGCTGCAATTCCAGCAAGTAATCTTCAACTTCCAGTCCTTTCCACCTCATTTACCCTTTGACAAACTGGATGCACTACTAACAGACATGGCCTCATTATTATCATCTCTCCCCTTGCTATACCCACATGCTAGATGCCATGCCTTTTGCCACTCAAACTCCTCAGAGGTAACAGTAATCAAGACATCAGGATCAACTTGTGTAGTAGGGGATAGAATGCATGTGGCAGCAACTTGATTGGATGCAAGGTTGCTAATCACCATAGGCAGGGAAGAAAGAATAGTAGAGTGGTAATCAGTCATGTCTATGTCAACACCTATCAAAGATAACTCTTTGTACTTGACATGCAGGCTGTTAAGGAACTCCCAAACATTTTCTTTGTCTGGGCACCACATCTTAAGGAACTGTATATGCATGTCAGTCTGTACATAAGTATCCTTTTCAGTGTACTCCTTTTTGATTACTTTCCAATGTGCACAGACCTTCTTCAAATGAATGTGCATCAATGTTGAGTTGGGGATTTTCTGTGTAAAGAGAGACTTTGCTGACAGCTTGTCTTTATCCCACTTGGTGATAGCAGTAAGCTCGTTATCAGTTGGTTTCTTCACATCTGCAACCATTGGGCATTCCTTGCTTCTATCAAAATGGCTCCAAAAGCCCTTTGCTTTGACAGCATCTTGGAAGCACATAGTGAAGATAGCCCAGTTCTGGCTAGTTGGATTGAGCTTAGGAATCGACGAGGGAAGGGTATCAGATAGGAAAGTAGGGGTAGATATGATTTGGATTCAGTGCAATAGAGTTTGTTTAACAGTGTATGATTTCGGATTCAGCAATAGTACTCAGAGCCTATAACCTGTAAGCTAATAGATAAAAGAATATCTTAGTTGTTTGGGGGACAAACAACTAAGATTGAGTAAATACCTAATAGATGAAAGGATATCTACCATATGTCATAAGTCTATGTTTAGACACAAAGTGAAGTAACAAAGCTCACCTCAGTTGTTTGGGGGACAAATGACTAAGGTGTAAAAAATCTACTAATGTAGTTTAAGTGTAAACTCATGCATATTCCATAATAAAAACCATGCAGGAAATTGGAGTAAAGACAATAAACAGATAGTACATTTGTTGGATGAATGTGCATGAGGTGGGAAATATGAAATTCATGTAATATAAAAGGAAACATATCACATGTATACATTTGCAGCACATTTGTAATCATACAGGGAATCTCAGATTCCAATAGTATATACTCTGCACTGTTTGTATGAATCTATAACCAGATGCCAAAAAGTCCTCTGGCAGGTTCTTGATAATATTTACAAGCTCTTGAAGTAAGTCTTCCCTTTTTATCTTACTGATTATCTTCTGGAATACTGCTGTCATATTATCTATACTAGGTTATTTGAAAGTATAACTCAAGAACCTTGCTCTTCTGCATAGTTATCTTGAGTCTATGTGTAAGTATTTCAATATCTAACTCAAGTTGCAGTGCCTTGAGAGTAGCAACTCTGACATCTGCTTGAGCTTTTCTTTTGATATCCTTTATACATTTCTATACTATCTCATTCTTATTATGGGAAACTTCTTTCTGCTGAGCTACTTGTAACATCCCTGCTGTGTCTTGCTTATGAGCTTCTATTTGCAGGAATTTCTAATCTGCAGCAGTGTTAAATACTTGGTCTACAAAGCCACCTATGGATTGCTGCCAGATTTTGGATTGAATAAGCTTTTTGAAGCTGTGTGTGCTGTGCTGGCATACTGATAGAAGGTTCTGCAGATGGTATCTAGTCAATAAATTCATATCTAAGTGCTACAAATGTGTAATTAGAGGAGACATGCTGATGCAACTGTGTTATAATGAAGCCTTAATAGTTATTGATGGCTCAGAATTACCTTTTTGGGACATCAAAAGCCAAGTTTTTCAAGTTGCCTTCCACAAAGGCTTACATACCAACCCAAACCAGCCATTAAGATATGTTATACATATTAATAAATTTCTTGGAAACAGATTTTTTTGTACTGACTTGCAATGCAATAATTTCAAGTATTTTAAATGTGATATTATGGAATTAGATTAAACAATAAAAATTCTGCTCCCAAGAATCTTTTCTAGACATCATTGCAATCATATTCCTCTCTACAAGCTAACCCGTATCTATTGAAGTGATGAAGCGCCGTTAGCTGGCCATTTTTTTGGTGGTGCGTCGGAGTTCGAAATGCTGACGAATTGCTGGTCCCCATTATATATCTTACAATGGTTTTACATCACGGCGGTACCCTTCCTGATATGGAAGTTTGATGCGGACCTTGAGCTGATGGAACCGTGAGGGGGGAGTCAACGTGTCGGATTTTTCCGGCGTCAGCCCCTTGATGGCATTGCTGGTAATGGGCGGAGGTCGAAATGAATAAGCACGCCCTGGATGCTTGTCACAGCTTTAGCCCCGCTGCCCTTCGTTACCTTGCGGTACATCATGGTGTTTAGGCTGATGTCTCCGTGGATCATTCCCCCGCGTTCGTAGAGAGACTGAGAAGCTAACAGAAAAGATGAGAAAAACATGATATATTCAGTGGGATCCTTGAGTAGAAATCTAGACTAACATACCGCGAACGATGTCTATGGCCGCTGCCATCAGCTCTTTAGGACCGTTCGAATTTTCAAGGGGGATGAGCCGTGTTATGGCGAAGTTCCGTCGTTCTTGACGGCGGTATCCATTAAATTGGAAGACTTCGGTCTGCCAATACTCGTTCCAAAAGGCTGCGAGATCGAATTTTGGTTTGCAATTTTCGGTGGTACCGTTAGTGGTATCACTACCCCCCGAGTCAGGGAGGTCTTGTTCGAGTGGTATGTGTTCTTCGGGTATATCTTGTTCATGGGAGTCGATTGGTAGCGTAAGGGCAGATTCACCATCGATTGACATATCCTGAGTATCGCAAGGACACCACTGATTAGTGGCTGCTGCCCTGATCACACATGTCCCACGGCCAATAAACGAGCGTTGGAACGACACAAAGTTGTCAGAAAGAACATCCGCATCGTTCTGCACGGCGAAGGTGCCCCCATGGTGAGGTGAATAGGGCTTCATCGGTGCCAGCACGTAAGCGAGAGGAGTGAAGAGAGCAAGTAGCACGCCCGGACCGTGGCAACTTGTGCAAGGTTTAGTGACTCAATGTCACTTCCATTCGCAAGGGCCAACAAATAGAAGAATAAAACAAAGCACGACATACAAGTGGCACACAGGCTGTAAATTTGAGTAAGAAAGAAATTCTGACCGACTCAAGGATTGGGCTTGGATTTGATTGGGATGTAGGAAAGGCGCCCAAACTCCACGAAGGATAATCATTTAGATAGCACGATAGAAAGTATTCTACATGGACAGCACACTAATATTCTGATGCGTAGTGCGTTTGATGCCGAGCAAAGGCATGATCGTCATATTCCCCGTCGTGAACGCGGCTATGGTGCCCTTGAAGCCTGTTGGTTTCGCCTACAAATAATTATTCAGCATAGTCGAACTGCGCTGGATAGGATGCATACGAACCGTGAGCTGCAAAACCAGCAAAATGGTCGACATTGTGATAAGAAGCTCTGTGAGCAGTTTCGTGGTGGTGCTCGTCAAAGTGCGAGGGGTGTTCGAATCCATCTGAGTGGCGAAGTGATGCTTGGAGATGCATATGCGGACCCTGCCCATGATTCCTGAACTCTGCGTGCTACAACAGAAGTAGTCAATAATTGACAGATCCGAATGAGAGGTCAAGACATACATAGTTTCCGTTATGGAGTTGGGAGTCAAAGGATCCATGACGAGTACCCTTGTCTAAGCGAGCACCTACGACCGACTGCTCAGAAAATAATCAATACAGAAACAAAGAAACGCGCACCAGAATGTAATTCAACATGTCCATGCTGCACATTTTCTCTGTGGGCATCATGTAATTCGTGTTTCGCTAAAATATGACCATTCTTTCCAGACTTAAGTGCAGAGTGGCCATCAAGAGATGCTTTGCTGATTTTTCTGTCGTAAGAGTGGGGTAAATCACACCAGTGTACAAGATGAAATAAGTGCTTGCATTAACATACCTCTCGAGTTTTGCGGTCACTGCTTTACGTTCAGCCTTCTTGACAGCTTTCGTGGCTTTCCTCAGTGCCTTTGCCGCCTTCTTCACAGCTTTCTTTACTTTCTTTGGCGAGACGTTGGTTTTGTCGCTACGCATACCAGTAAGGGCACTGCTGAGGCGTCCACCAACGACCAGTTTGAGATCTCGAGGGAATACGATTTCATCCGTGACCGGCGTAGGCGAACGTTCGATAATAGATTCGTCGACGACATCGCGAGCGAAGTACTGATCTCCGTCCAAAGCTGGCTCAAGTGCGCGAGCCTCAATGTTTAGCGAATTCGACGATTGGATGGGAATTGCGAGGGATGGGAGCACAGAGCACAAGAGAGAGGGAAGAATGGCAAAGAAGATACGAGCATGCATGGTTGATGATTTGTTGAAGATGGAACGAATAGTCCAAGCTCAGCTCGGAGTAGAAGTAGTAAGTGAGGATGAAGACCAGCTTGAGGGTTGGAGCATTGCAGGCTAGATACTTTATACTCTAGCAGTAGCTGCTAGAAACTAGCACCACAGCAGTACGGAAACATCTACTGTATCCTTTGAAACGTCCGGAAAATGATATCCAGAGCGGAGTAGTTGGCGGAAGCCTGAAGGCGTAAATGGTATGTCTCCCTGTGCGCATATGTCGGAAAGTCATGTTATACATGAACGGCCGTTCGCACTCGAAGTTGGACGTCTAGAGCCTGAATGTTTAAAATTCGAGAGTCTGCCCTGTTTCAGGTCACTCAGCGCAACGTATCATTCTGAAGACCTGTAGCGGGATATCTGGCATAGATCCAAAACGCTTGCTTCCCAAACGAATCTCGATGTCACTGCTAATGGACCAAAGCGTTTCCTGGCCTTGTCGGTCAGTAATTGGTGTTTCTAGCCAACTTTCAGAGTCTGTCGTAGTCAATGGTACAGAGAGGATTGAAGTGGCAGGATTAGAGCAGGTAGAAGAGTTGGCTGAGCCTGCTCCGAACTTTGTGGTTAATTGTACCCAAATTGTACCGGCCCGCGAGTACAGAAATAAATTTACTCAAGTTGATGTTCCTTGTGAACTTATATCATCGCGAACTCTTGCAATTAGTGGGTCTAATAAAAACGGAATTGGTATTTTGAAGTCCTAACAAGCCCTGTTCAGTCATCTAACTGTTCATGTCGCTGATACACTCCCAAACACCCTTCAAGTTCTGCTTCCAGAGAGTAACTTTTCCATCTCCACAGCTCACTGCTAGTAAGTTGCCAGCCAGACTCCATGATACGCGCCAGACGACATCAGGGAACTTGCCAGCAGGGGCCGATGAGCCTGTGGGTGAAACAATGGTTGACGAGGGATCAAGTGCAGTCTTCACCCACGGCGATGTAGGCGAATCTTTCGTCCAGATAAGTACGGTCCTGTCCTGGGACGCGGTGGCAATGTAGCTACGGGGAAGACCGATATTTGGGGCCCATGATACGTCACGCACCCAGTCAGTATGGCCTTCCAGAGTCTCCTCTTCGACCCAGGATTGAGAGTCTTCACGGTAGCCCCAGATCTTGACAAGGTTGTCACAGCCAGCGCTGGCAAAGCGTTTCACGGAAAAGGGTTGAGATGGATTGGGTGTTTGCCCTGGTGCTGCAGATGTTTGTTGGGGTGTTATAAGAGACCCTGGTAGGACGGCGGGGGCCCAGGATACGGCGTTACACCCGATGGCGTGTCCAGTGAATATGTCTGCGTCCCATTGACCATCATCTATGGATTGGAAAATTGAGGTGTTGGAAAGGGAGAAGTGACGGGACACGCACTTTTGAAGGTCAAAACAGAGACCTTTCCGTCTGAAGAGGCGCAAGCGAGGATCGCCCCAAGCTCATGAGGTGCCCAAGAAACAGAATTCACTGACATTCAATTGGATAAGTTGTATTAAGATACAGAGCCAAAACGTACCTGAAGCAGTATGCAGTGTGTGCTCCTTAATCTTAATCCAACCGCCCGCAGTGTTCCCTTGTGACTGCTGTTCTTTCCAAATCAACACTTTGCCATCATAAGAGCTTGAAGCTAGTATATGTCCGTATTTCGGATGTGCCCAAGCGACTTGCCAGACAGGGCCTGTATGTCTGAATAAATCGCGTGAGTTCTAACACAGAGTGTTCATATTACAACCTAGGATAGCGTACCCTTTGAGCGTGTGGCCAGGAGTAGATCGTGTCTCTCCCTCGACGACATCGAACACTTTCACCGTCCGGTCAGAGGAACATGTTGCTAATCGTTTCCCGTAATAGTCAAGCTGCGCATCATGCTAAGGTAAATGGTTAATGAAATGAATAATGGCTAGATAGTTCAAGGACCTACAATCATGTCCTCATGAGCAGTCTCGATAGGGACCGAATCGGAGACGGTCGAAGACGCCTACATAGTTTTTGTGAGTTCGGGGTATCCGATAAATTGTAGATGACTTGCCATTTTATGAGTTACGGGTTGAATACGAAGCTGCAACTTCAGTAATCATAGTCCTGGTCGACGTGGATGTGACGAGTCACGCTTTGCTTACCACGTGCGTGTGTGACACACACAAGACTGGCTACGCTTGCTTTGCACCGTAATTCTGTGTAACAAACATTAGTTCAAGCGAGAGTTGCTCAATAGTCACTATCAAAAATTTCTTTCATTCCTATTACTTGTTAACACCACTTAACTGTCTTCGAAGCTGACACAGATGATCTCTCTACCTTACGATATCCTCGAGGAAATCGTGAACTGTATCGACACAAGCCTCGATGCCGTGGAACCCTATCAAACTCTCAATGCAATGTCTCTCACCTGTCGAGCCATGCTCCAACTCTGTCGAAAACAACGCTATAATACGATGATACTAGCTCCTCGGGATTGGGATTTCCTGAATCATCTCACCTCCCCTGCAAGCTTCAGATTGAGGTCTCTCTCCCTAAACCCCACAATTTTCCGCATAAAAACTGTGGAACGCCTTGCAAACAGCAGTCCCGATATTCTCAAAAACGTCCGCAAATTATTCCTTCGTTCCGGGGAATCAAATTACAATGATGCCGCTCTTCTCGCTCTTCTGGAAAAGTTTGATAACCTACAATTCCTCTCAATACAAGCAGGCAACTTCATGAATCGTTCCCAACCAATTAACTGGAAGTTGCTCCCGCTCCCCTATCAACAATCTCTAGTTCAGCTCATCAATCGATCGCCTCTCAACAACTTAACTATTCAGGATCATAGCGAATTCCCTCTAGATATACTTCCTGCCTTGCGAAGACTATTGAATTTGACTGTTAAAGACACCACATTCTCCTCTAGCCTTTCCGAATATCTATCCATGCCAGTTACAGGCCCTCTTCAACTCACAGAACTGTGGATCGTTGTTCCTCACATAGAAAACTTCGTACAACTGTTGCAACCACATTCCGTTTATGGTCATCCAATAATTGACCCCGCTTCTATCGAAACTCTCACCATCGAATTAGAAAGTGTGGACAGCGCGGCTTGGGATCGCAACTCATTGAATCGAATATCTAGGTTGGAACATCTATATATGATGAATCCTGGTTCGCTTCCCTGCGATTTTTCATAAGGCTGCATTGCTTACAATTTCTTTTGAAGTTCATAGCTATACGAACTTCTTAAATGATGTTCTACATGGTCTTCATCCTAACTCCGTCGCCTCTCTGGAATACTTGCGATATGAAATTGAATACACGCCGCCATCACGCGACGAGTGGCCATTGCCTTCCTCTGTCATTCGTGGTTTCGAGTTCAATTCCCTTGAAACGCTGGAGATTTATCTCGACATGCATCCTACCTACGAAATGCGCGTCTTGGAAGATTTGCTCGAAATGGACAAAATCCTTGCAAGTCCTAACTTCCCTATACTCAAGTGGGTAAAAATCGACGTTGCACATGACAATGATTTGTTGCACACCGAACAATGGCAATCAGTACCGAGAACCCATTTCAATAGGATCTTGTCGAACTCAGCCATCGAATTTGATTTAGTCGGTGAGCAATTACTACATAAATTTCTCAAACCAGTATTGATTCCTTTTCTCAGTCGCTGCTTCTAAAGTGGGATTCTGAGAGCTATTGCTTTAGAAGATGTACTACTACTTCACTTACACTAACAAAGGAAATGCTCTCAGCCTCGAAAGGGCACATAGGTTCTGACTCCACCAACAGAGCAAAAAATCTTGAGATCAGGGAAAGCTAAGTTCAGCATCTTCCGGCACTATGATCTCAAATATGACGTTGTCGGAACAAGCACAACATGTTTCCAAGCATGCTAACTACTATAAGTTATCCAAAAAAAACATCATCGTACTGCTCCATTCTAGAGAATGGTGTCAGGTGATACAAAGTCCTATGAATTAGAGGCAGGCAACGTACTATATGTTAACAATCAGCAAGGAGTGAAGTCAATGCAGTCTTCTCTGCCGAATCGATAGTAAGAGCATAGAAGTGCTTTACTTGGACCCATGCTCGTGCGTACGTGCAAACATAGCTAGCCAAAGGTGGTTTCCAGTTGGCAATATCTGGATGTCAAATATTTTTGAGTACAACTCTGACGTTTTTCGATTGAATAGCCACCTCTGTCACCTACGAAATGAAGTCAGAAAGAGATCTAAATTGGGTCATATACCACACTCACCCTTCGATTCATTCAAGCTAGAGGGAATAGGACGAGTAGTGTTGAGAGCTTGGAATGGTTTATAAAGATGTTACACACTTATCAGTGACAGCGACTAGCTGCGGTCGCGTGAGGTCATTTGCAAATGCCTCCCTCTGGGCAGGTGTCCAATTTCTTGCACCGGAAACCCAGGCCTGGAGTTCATAGTAAGCTTTGAAGGTGATCAGCGTGAGCGGGACAAACTTCTTTCAGTGGGACAAGGTGATCCTGGTAAAATTTTGACTCTGTTAGGCGAAAACAAGTCATGATGAGAAATAACACAAACGATGTCAAGGTCGCTAGCAAGAGTCGTTGCGACTCCATCATATGGCGAGACCCAATTTCCGGAGGTTGCGGTGCAAGCGGTATTCGTAACTACATTCGTACCATCGCGCTTGAGGACAGCTGTGGCACAAGAATATTGGCGATTGGATATCTATGTTGCGAGGACTTGCAACTTACTTTCTCTTGTGTCGCATGTACCGGAGACTAGAGCTTCAATTAATATCTAGAGGATTGGGGTAGGTTTGCAGTATGCACTCACTTATATCCCAGGTTTTGAACAAATCCCTCGAGTATGCCGGACTGTTGGAGTCAACGGCAACGATGACTAGGAGAGCGTAAATGAAAGGATAAGACGAGGGGTGACACTGGTCATACGGTCTGCCAATTGACTCCGTGCTGTCGCTCCACTAATAGGAGTAGGGAGCGCTCGAGGACCGAGAGGTGTCGCCAGAGAAACAGAAACAATTGCCAGAAGAGCAAGGAAAGACAAACGCATAGTGTTGAATCGCGAAGTGGGTCCCGGAGAACTTGAGAACAGTTTTGGCTCGGCCGTGCTCTTTTAATAGGAGATTTTAAGGAGTGATCTGCACTGAACGAACGTGAGTTATCGTTCCAATTAGAGTTGGAGACTAAATACCGGCTTCAAAGCACTATCTTCTATGCCAAGTAGCATATGGTGGGGGTCCCTTATCTGGTGTGGTCCATAAGTTACACGCAGGAAGTATTTGAGAAATTATGAAGCAACATACGAAATTGGTTTTGATTTACGAATATCGTATGGGCCAGGTGATTACTAATGTGTGTATCAGGAGTGAAGCTATTCTTGATACATAATAAGTACCTTACTTTCAATTGAACTCACTTCGAGAGCTCAGCGCTCAGCAGTTGACTTACAACACCAGGCAGGTCATTGAATTCACAACATCAAGTATGCCAGTCAGACCATATGGATGGAAGTATGATATAGGTGCCACCATACGATGATTGTTCTTATCGAGGGTTCGTTGGTTAGTGAGAAGTCACTAAAAAGGACGATTTTGGGTGGTAGCGTACCAATAAATCGAGAGTTTCGTCCATTTTATTTGAAGCCAGTGTGTTCTGATGAGTAGTTTGAAACAATTTGCTCTACACAACGCACGTTGAAGTAGTGTCCTTGCAAACGTGTGCTTTGGGGGGCTATTTATATAGAGTATCGGCGTTAGGCTTGGCGTATTGTAACACATGAGATTGAGGAGTTTGTCCTGGAAATACAAACGTGGTTCGCTCGAGAGACATTATCTTTTCTCACCCACAGAAAAAGGCCGACAGAAATGCTTCGCATTGAGAGACATAAAATTCCGAAATTCCTACTTCAGTTGGACAAACATGTTTTTGGATGTTTCTAATGTAGCGATCTCAGCTTCCAAATTGTTCCGCTGAGAAGAGGTCAAGATAAGAACACAACAACATAAGGACTGGACAATATGATAATTTAATTACCTTGTCAGTGTTCGCTGCTCGTACACTCTCAGGCACAGTTGCCGCATACTCTGGCTGTGATTCGAGTTTCACGACTTTTTGCAGGTTCATACGGGCGAAGTCCAGCTTTTTGTCGCATTTCGCAATTTCGTTGTCGAGGTCTACGAGACCCTAGAAAATCTGTTTCAACACGATAGCCTGAGAATATGCTAGAACGAAACTTACTCGGACGAGAGTGTGTACAATGACAGAGGGAATCACAACGGTGCTACCACATCCAGCGGGCACATCTAAGGGATCACGTACAACGTTCGTGCTCTTACACCCTTTGGAGAGCGCTACGATGGTAGCCGTCTGAGGGGTGAAGAGCTGCGCTTCTTCCTCTGTCCGTACCTGAATGAAGACTGTCACAGAAGGTTTATGAGTGGAGTGGTAAAAATTGAAGGGCTAAAATCTTACATTGAATGTCACTCTGTAAGTTATAAGAAGCTGCGAGAGAGCGCGCAGTCTTGAGCGTGGTGAAAACAAGATCGAATTGCTTTTCTGCTTCCTCGAATACAAAAGCCAAATCCTGTACAACAAATTAGATTGAATGGTGAAAATATGGGGTCGATAAATCGGAGCCTACATTGACAGGGAATTGCGAGACCATGATAGATGGGGTGGAGTCATTTGGACGACGGGGGAGACGCTGCCAGAGCTCTTCTGTGACGAAAGGCATAAATGGGTGAAGTAAGCGCAGGCCATGGTCTAGGCACGTATACAACGTCTGTTGCGCAGACTTGCGTGTTGCAAGTGGAGAAGATTCGTCCATCATGGGTTTCATTGCTTCCTGTGTGAGTGGAAAATATCATGAATGAAGATGGAAGTTCAGTACATTAGAACAACGGACGTACGATATACACATCGCAAAGTTCGTACAACCAGAAATTATATGCCGCATTTGTTGCGGACATGAAATTTCTTTCTTTCAGCTGTGCGTTGATTTCGGTAGCAGCAATATTGAGCTTGTGCAGAATCCATTTTTCAACGAGTCCCTCGTTTCCGCTGGGCTGTAAAGTAATCAGATATCGCGTACAAAACACAGATACGACTTATACCTTTGCAGAAGGCTGTGGAACAAATTTCTCATCAAGTTTGAGCATCGCAAACTTGGTAGCATTGAAGATTTTGTTGCAGAACTTCCTGTACCCCTCTACGCGGAGAATTTCGAGGTTGATATCACGACCTATCAACAGCAAAGTCAGCTTTCGACCCAGATAACACTAAACTAGAAAACATACCTCCCCCCGAATAAGCGCAAAGTGCAAATCTCAGTGCATCCGTGCCGCATTGTGGAATACCCTTGGGGAAATCTTTCTTCTGACCGGCAATAGCCTTCGTAATCTCTTTCTCGTCCAAATTGCCCTCGTACAGTTTCTGGTGCAAGGCTTCGAGTGGCAAGCCCTGTATAACGTCTAACGGGTCGATAACATTACCGAGTGATTTGCTCATCTTGCGACCGTGCGCGTCACGGATCATGGCATGGCAGTACACCTCCTTGAACGGCATCTCTCCAGTGAGATGGAGCCCGAGCAGGACCATCCTTGCTACCCAGAAGAAAAGAATATCCCAGCCCGTCTCGAGGACGCTCGAAGGATAGAAATTAGCCAAATCCGCCGTCTTGTCTGGCCAGCCCATAATCGAGAACGGCCATAGCCCAGAGGAAAACCAGGTATCGAGGACGTCTTCGTCTTGTACGAGTTCAAAGGGGCGCCCAGTTGCGAGCTTTTCCGCGCGTACACGTGCTTCTTCCACGGTTCGTCCAACAACCCAGTGCGCGCCGTCATTCGCGTCTTGTTCTTCGCCGGCGATGCGCACAAAGTATGCCGGGCAGCGATGACCCCACCATAGTTGGCGTGAGATACACCAATCTTGGATCCCCTCCAGCCAGCGATACCATTCATTCTCCGATTGTTTTGGGTTAATTTCCAGTTCGCCGAGACGTGTCCGCTGTATTTGATTTAGCTCCGAAAATCAGTAGAAGGCTGCGTTGACATACCCTGATAGCTTCGTCTGCCAATGGTTTGCAGTCCACCCACCATTGAGGTTTCAGAATGGGCTCTATGATATCGCCCGATTTACTGGAAACCTGATCAGAACCCAGCGTGGACCTGTCGGCACTGTAAACTTACCTGCAAATGGGTATCTGCATCTTGTTGTCTTTCGCATCAACATACAAGCCTAGCTCCTTCAGAGCCTTAATAACTTCTACCCTTGCGTGGAAGCGTTTCATTCCCTGAGGTCACTACCGTATAAGCAACAACGTGCAGACAAGGACGCAAATAAGCTACCTGGAACTTGTGCCCTGCGTTAGCATTCAACGTTCCGTCGTCGTTCATGATGTTGATAAAATCAAGGTTGTGCCGTTTCCCCACTTCATAATCGTTCTGGTCGTGTGCAGGGGTGATCTTCACCGCTCCCGTTCCAAATTCCATATCGACGATAATCGCATCGGTAATAACGGGTAGGTGGCGGTCAGGAATGAATGGGTGTTTGAGTAGTTTGCCGTGGAGATGCTAGCGGGACAAATTAGATGGCTGAACGCGTAGTTCATCTGATGTGGCTCACTTTGTATCGGGGATCGTCAGGGTGTACAGCGACAGCTGTATCGCCGAGCATAGTCTCAGGTCGCGTCGTTGCAATAACTAAACGTTCGTTTGATCCAATGACTTCATACGCGAAGCTCGTAAGTACACCGAATTCGAATTTTTCCTTGGGGTCATAGCCTGGTACACTGAGCAGTGTGCGTCCCTCGAGCTCTTTTTGGTCTACTTCAAGATTGGAAAGCGTTGTGTTCATCTTGACACACCAGTTGACAAGACGATTAGCGCGGTATAAAATACCGTCTTCATGCAGACGGCAAAATGTCTCGATGACGGCTTTGCTGAGTTTCTGGTATAGTAGTAAGTTTCAATTAAACCGGAGGAAAGGCTGCACACACCTCATCCATGGTGAACGCTGTCCTATCCCAGTCATAACTTCCTCCAAGACGATGGAGTTGGTTCGTGATACGTCCTTGATAGCTACGAAATGTCAAGGGAATTGATTCTTATAGAAAACGCAAACATACTCGTTTTTCCAATCCATTACAGTCTCTAAAAATTTCTCGCGCCCCAAATCATGTCTCGTCTTTCCCTCTGCCTTGAATAACCGCTTCTCGACGACACTCTGAGTAGAAATACCCGCGTGATCGAAGCCAGGCGCGAAGAGAGTCTTGTTACCCAGCATGCGATTCCAACGAACCAAACTGTCTTGAATGGCTACAGTAAGAGCGTGGCCAATATGTAAGGTTCCAGTGACGTTCGGAGGCGGTGAGGGGATAACAAAGGTCTCTTGGCCCTTGAGATCTTTGCCTTGAAGACTGGGCAGCGTGTATTCGGGCTTGAAGAAACCCTGGGTGCTCCACCAGTCGTACCAGGCAGATTCGACGGCGAGAGGGTTATATCCAGCAGACATCGGCTCCGTCATGTCTATATATGCTTAGCTTCGTATATTTCACCATTGAAAACCCTTACCTTTCTTCTCGCCCTTTGGCGTCGTGTTCACGAACTCTAGCTCTACCTCCTTCTCCTTCTTCTCGGCCTTGGATTTTTTGCTCTCTCCAACAGCAGCTGCAGGAGTCTTGGCTGACTTTGCGGCAAGCTTGGCCTCCCTCTCTAGTCTTTTGGCCTCTTTCTTGGCTTTGAAAAAAGATGAGAACACAGATCTTGTAAAATGTAAAATCGACGCTCACCAGCGCTTTTGGAGTTGGGATCGCGAACATTGTTCGGATCGATGGGTGGTATATCGGGCGTATTCTGGGCCATCCTGGATACGCTAGTGTGTATAGTCTTGAAATAAGAAAAGGAACGAATGCATCGATATGCAAGCATGAATTGTAGTGACTCCATCGGCAAGAACCGACAGAAGTCAGTCGGAATAGCCGGCCCGGGCAACGAAGTACTGTCACTTCCATTCAGTACAATATGTTGAATGTCTACACAAAGTACGCAGGGATATACAAACTCACGCATTGCACAGCTTGCATTCCAATCTCGAACCTGAAAGACGTCAGCGTGGAAGCCCTGACTCGGAAGCCTTGAAACTGCAGCGCGCGACAAAGTATGGGATGACATGCGCTGTCTGGGTATTGCAACTATTCTGAATTGTCAAACCCGACCCGTTGTGGCATCTCTGCGGCTCCAGGACATGGTTAATAGTATCGAATAGAAATGCAGAACGAGCCGCAATTTTCGGTGTGTCCCTTACCTCACCTCCACATTCACGCCTCTCAAAACTAAGGCAGTAATCCTGCCTAAATGACCATTAAACTTTGCTAGGCCAATCTTTCATGATAGAGAACGACTGTCAACTCAATAGCTATACTCACGGAGTTTTTCTGTAACTGTCAACTCGTGGATTCGAACTCCATGAATTCACCGTCGGATGTTCATATTATGCGTAATACTGAGGTCAAAATGGTGGGAATTCCGTCATTCGTACCCACATTGTAACTGATATCATATACACCTCTCAGTCAGCTAGTAAACCTCAAAAGTTGATCGTTCGCCTTCAGTGCTTGTACCCCCCTTATTGTATTTGAATGAATGGCCTCTTGTCAGCAAGACGAAGGGCCTCAGAAACTCACTACACTCCTAGTCTCGAATTTACATTGCGGCAGGTAAGCCGACTTGACATCCTGCCTACTGAAGTTGAGTCCTGATGATATCACTGGTCATTCGCTATAGTTGCGTCCACACCATCGAGACCGCGCTACTGGCTTTGTCGCCTCCACCAACGTCCATCCATATTTCCGTAGTGTCTCAATCGGTTGCCTTTCGGCGCCCTCAAGAGCTCTCCTTAACTCTGATTCTATCTACACTGGAGGATGCTGGCTTCGACATTTTCACTGGCATCTCCGCACTACTATGTCGCTCAGATATCTCTTCGGATAGACATACAATGCATAGGCATCAATGCTCACTCTGCCAGGAGGAGGGTTCAAGTGGTGGCTATCTACCCCCAGGAGCTTCCGTTAAGGAGAGCTATGACAATCTATCGGCTCTGCGTTGCGAGGAAGTCTCGGAGATACCTCGTCATAATGCCACCTTAGCAGAGGCAGAAACAGACGTCTATTCGGGATGCAAACCCGCTGTTGCTATCGCCGACAAATTCGAAGACGGTCCCTTTCGCGTGACGCTTTCAATTGGGGGAATGACATGCTCCACATGCTCTGGTACCATTACCAAAATGGTCTCCGATTTACCAGGAGTCTCTGAAGTTGCTGTTAGTTTCCTAGAGAAATCAGCCACTATGTTAGTGGACCACAGACAACGTGTGGAAGAAGTTGTAAAGACAGTGGAGGACTGCGGTTTTGAGGTAGAAGTGATGAGTGTTGATACTCTTATCTCTGGACAGGACTCCGAATCGGCAGCTGGTCCTCGCACACTGACGCTTCGAGTTGAGGGTATGTTTTGTCAGTGAGTCTTCCTAGAGTATATTCCTTGACAATATGTGCGCATCTAAAACTTGACTGCAGACGCTGCCCCGAAAAACTTCTGGCTGCAGTTGAAGCCCTGGGTTCCAAGGTCAAAGTCGTGAAGCCGATCACTTCGTATACGGACTGCTTGCTGGAACTCTCATATCAACCATTGCTGCCTGAGTTTACGATCAGAACGATCATATCTTTTATAGCATCTTCCACACCTTTCGGGGTTTCCATCTACCGCCCTCCTTCTCTCGAAGAGCGCACCAGAGAAATGCAAGCTAGAGAGCAATTCACCCTCCTTTCACGATTGATCCTGACCGTTATCGTCAGTATTCCGACTTTCATAATCGGTATCGCCTACATGAGCCTTGTCAAAGACAACAATGCGACCAAAGCTTTCCTGATGCAGCCTATGTGGGCCGGAAATGCCTCGCGCGGCCAATGGGCCCTTTTTCTTCTAGCGACACCCGTGCAGTTCTACAGTGCCAATATCTTTCATATGAGGAGCATTCGAGAGATCCGGGCTCTATGGAGGAGGGGCAATTCCACGCCAATCTACATGCGCTTTATCCGTTTTGGGAGTATGAATCTTCTTGTACGTGATTTCCAAACTTTTAGAAACAGGGTCCAGTATTGACTATCTCCTGAATTTAAGGTTTCAACTGGTGTCTCTGTAGCATATTTTTGCTCTATCGCACTCTTAGCTCTCGCAGCGGCTCAGCCAGCGTCACCTTCTGGATCGGGCGACACTACCACTTATTTTGACTCTGTTGTTTTCCTGACCATGTTTTTACTCGCAGGTATTTCACCTGCTATAGATCCTGTGTACATTTGCTGAATCGCGAATGTTTTTAGGTCGCTGTTTGGAAGCGTACAGCAAAGCGCGCACTGCGGACGCCATATCCGCTCTTGGGTTACTTCGTCCAACTGAGGCACTTCTTCTCAGTGTAAATACTTTCTCTGATAGTCCTATTCCTTCCACCTATCCTTCGGACAAACTCAGCTCCAGTCTACAGGGAAATAACCTTCTGGAGCACAGTGAAAAACCATCTAATCTTATTTTCAAAGTAGAGAAGATTGATGCTAGGCTCCTTGAAATTGGAGATATTGTCCGTATTCAGAGTGGTTCCACGCCGCCTGCAGATGTGACTATTATTTCAGGTACAGAAAGCGCATTTGACGAAAGTTCTTTGACGGGAGAGTCAAAGCTTGTCAAGAAGAGTGTAGGGGACAAGGTATTCTTAGGGACGATCAATAAAGGAGGGATGGTTGACGCTAGAGTCGATGCCGTTGGGGCAGCCACTATGTGAGTCCCAAGTTTTGATTTACTAGCATCAATTTAACAATTGCGAAGGCTCGATCATATCGTCAAAGTTGTCCGCGAGGGCCAAACACACCGAGCGCCAATTGAGCGCGTCGCCGATCTGCTCACCGGATATTTCGTCCCCGTTGTGACCCTCTTGGCTATCGCAACTTGGGTCGTATGGCTTAGCTTGGGATTGTCTGGCGCACTTCCCGAGGATTATTTGGATATTCCTATCGGCGGTTGGGGTGAGTAGGGATGATTTGTGAAGTGTTGTCTACCTCATCGTTGTTTAGCGGTCTGGTCATTGGATTTTGCCATTGCGGTCTTCGTTGTAGCTTGCCCATGCGGCATCGCCCTTGCGGCTCCTACAGCACTGCTTGTCGGTAGTGGATTGGCAGCGAAATTCGGTATTTTGGCACGAGGCGGTGGGGAAGCTTTCCAAGAGATGGCCCAAGTCGATGTTGTGGTTTTTGACAAAACTGGAACGCTGACTGAGGGTGGCGAACCCAAAGTTTCCGACTTCGAACTGCTCGATTCTCCTCGATGTAATCGCAAGGCTCTCTTAGGGATCGTATTAGCACTGGAGTCATCGTCATCTCACCCTCTAAGCATAGCGATCCGATCATTTTGCGACGAACAAGGAGCAGACCCAAACTTGAATGGAGTCATGTTCGAAGAAAAAGCAGGACGAGGATTGAAGGCGCGTTTCGAGGATCAGCAGTGCACTGTAATCATAGGGAATGAAGCCTGGCTTGAAGAACACGGCTGTATAGTGGACGGCGCAATCGACCGAAAACTTGGAAGCTGGAAGAATGAAGCGAAGAGTGTCATCCTACTCGCATTATGCGACGAATCTCGCGGAGAATCTAACGTATATGCTACCGTTGCCATATTTGCGGTCACCGACCGCTTGAGGCCCGAAGCGCGGTCCGTTGTATCCTCGTTGCAGCAGCAAGGTATCGGGACATGGATGATCTCTGGGGATAACATAACTTCTGCCCGAGCAGTCGCTCAGCGGGTAGGTATACCAGCGGCACAGGTCATCGCTGGTGTCTTGCCGCATGAAAAAGTGATTTTGTCTGATCGATTTCTATGCTTTATTTGTTCTGACCCGTCGGTTCAGTCTCAAAAAATCCAATGGCTGCAACAAGTTGGCACAAAGCGCACTCAGTCCCAATGGCAGACGTTTTGCAAGAAACGAAGCCTGAACGAAAGGTGTATAGTTGCCATGGTCGGTGACGGAATAAACGATGCCCCGGTGAGCATTCATTTGCACTTCAATACACTAAGTTTGTTTACCTCATCTACATTCAGGCGTTAGTTGCGGCAGACATTGGAATTGCAATCGGATCAGGCAGTGCGTTATTTCATATAGTGTGGCGCTTAGGCTGACGCCGGGCGCTTATTCTAGGTGATGTTGCCATATCAAGCGCATCCTTCATTCTGCTATCTTCAAATCTTCAAAGCTTACTCACTCTGGCTGATCTTTCACGAACAGTGTTCAATCGCGTGAAATTTAACTTCGTGAGCCGAATCTTATAATATTTGGGGTGACACTTATTCAAATGACTGATGTGCGTCATTACTAGCTGTATGCTGCAATGTATAACTGTATTGCTTTACCCATTGCTGCGGGCGTAGTATATCCTGCCGGCCACGTTCGACTGGCTCCTGTGTGGGCATCACTCGCTATGGCACTGTCGTACGTGTCCTTGCCATTCTACACGCGCACTCTATTTCATTTAACAACTCAATCATGTAGATCGGTGTCAGTCGTTTGCAGTTCCCTCTTTCTCAAACTCTATAAAGAACCGAAAGTATCTCTTGAACAAATGTGAAGATGCTTGCTCAACGTTGTCAAGGTTGGTGCCAGAGAACTGGCTGCTGTACTTTGTGTTTTTCAAATCTTCCCACTATATGGCTCGAAGTATACTCAGTGAAGTTTGTACAAATGCAAGTTATTGTGAACTTTTGTGCTACGAATACACGCTCAAGAACGACTGGGTCGCCCATTCAGCGAGTCTCGGAATTACAGCGTGATCATCTTGCTTTTGATGCCTCTTTTTCAGGATTTTCTTTTGGTGGTTTTCCTGATGTCACTGCCGCGCTAACGTCAGATGAAGTCATCGCTTTATCGCTCCCTCCGAGACCCTGCCCTTGCGTTGCTGTTTCTTTTTGAGCAGCGAGCATTGTTCAGATTCGAGGTACTCACCGTATAAAGACGATTGCCCTTGATTGGATTTCACATTCCTCCCTTTGAAGTACATCCCGCCGAAAAATACAGCAATGACCGTCCCACATGCGATAGCCTGGTGGTGATATCGACATGGTGGATCAGAACCTTTCACTTCAGGATGCCAAGGACCGACTGTATTCACCATGGTTGTTCCCCGGCTTCCAAACCCACGCCCTTGAGTAGGGTTTGTAGACATTGGTCAAGATTATCTTGAGAAAGTGGAGAGGCTGGTTTCAATGAGTGAGGGGGATATCATAAAGTAGAGAAGAATTTTATATATGCGGCAGAATCTATGTAGAGCATATTGTATCTGACGTCAGACTTGACGGGCCCGCCGAAGACCTGATCACTGATGACAGCAAGCTAAGTACAAGGGACGTCTTACTCCAATCCAACTCTAATCTATGCGCACCACAGACACCGTTTTTGCAATGATTTATTGACATTTGATGAAATTACATGGTTTATATGTTCAATTGTAACTTGCTACGCGCACCGCATACTAATAACTCACTAAACAACGCGTCGTACACGAAGGGGCATATTATCCTTCGGTTCTAGAGATGGTTGTGAATTAGTCGGGAGTACAATAACATCCAATGCGAGAGGAACGCACTCATAGTAACAGCAGCCGTGGGCTGTGGGACTTGACCCTCATAAGCAGGTTGGAATTCAAAGTTGGCAATGAGCGCTCTGAAAATCAGATGTCAGGTTCTACCTGGTTTCGGAACATAGCGTAAACGCTGAGAAGAATACTAACCCAAGAACAGCCTTCATCTCGACGATCGCCATCGTTTTACCGATGCACGCGTGCGGACCAACTATGAATGAAAGCGTGGAAGACGCAGAGCTATATTTCTGGGGGAGGTCGAGCCAGCGCTGGGGTTTAAATCTGTAAAAATGCAAAACCAGATGAACACCAGGTCAGGAAAACGTCATATGATAGCCTTACTCCTCAGCATCCTCTCCCCAGACCTCTTTCCACGTGTTGATGACTCGAATCTACGTACCCAAAATCATTAGTGGCAGTTGAAACAATGGGGACATAACTTGTAGCATTACCGGAACGTAGAAAATCGTCCCCTTTGGCACGAGTACACCGTCGATATAGTCTGTCTTGGCTGCTTGTCGGAATGTCATTGGGACGGGTGGCATCACACGCAAACTCTCTTGACTGCATTCAGAGTACTCGTTAGCTGGAAGGCTTAGGTACTATATATATACGCACATAACACAATCTAGCCATTGAAGGTCCTTGAGTTCCCGATACCCAGGACGTGCACCATTGGCGAAAGCAGGAGCGACCTCTTCACGGAGTCGTTGCTGTGATACAAGATCTTTGGCCAGAAGCCATAGCGTCTATTGAAACGTTGAGGCTTTTAATCACACATTGAGAAATGTGCGCACCCATGCAAGGCCTGACGCCGTTGTCTCGTGTCCCGCACCAAGGAAAGTCAACTGCCAAAAAATAATTCCAGTGATTAGATATCAATCCGAATGATTGATCAAACAAAGAACTACAGACCACTTGGTCCATCATTGCCTCGTCGTTCATCCCATACGCAGGTTGTTCATTCTTGATCAGTGGCTGCTTCTCTGATTCCCGCTGTGCTGCGATCCGTGCACGCACAAGCAGACTCATGATATCCTTCTTTGTCTCCCCATCTATCTGGACAGCCGCAGCATCTGCCATCTTCTCGGCCAGCATACCGGAGGCTACGCGCCTGATCGTGGACATGCATTCGAGAAGATCGCAAAGTTTTTCTGTTTTACAGATATCAGATGAAAATACCATCGTGGGGCGGGGAAATCTGACCAGTGAAAGAGAACCAGCCAAAGATGCGCCGGTTTTCTGTCGCCCACCGCGAGCTCAGAAGACGGGTCACTCCTGGGATGGAGACAATACCGATAAAGCGCGCAAGGTTAGGGCCTACAAAGACAACGCTTCAGTGTATGTTGAGAGATTCATTCAAAAACGACGCTTGCACTCACCGTTCTGTGAACTTGTCAGCACATCGTAGGCTTTTGCTAGTTCATTTTCCGAGCTGTGCAGTGCGTCCGAATCGTATCCAAACGCGGTCGTGCAGATGATATCAAGAGTAGCTTTGCTGACTAAAACCAATGCCATCGTCAAGGTTAATGAAAGAACAAGAAAAGTAGAAAACACACGCCATTCGTACATGAGCAACTTAGTTCCCTTGGAAGGATCTTGTTCAGCGCTTATGTGGTCGTCCATAATTTTCATTAACCTATGATTTATCGAGTAAACAGAAGATAAAGGATTTCCATATAGCTGAAGCTAGCGCTCACCCTTCAATAGCGTTGTAATACATGTCACTTTCTGTATAAAGTTCTCATTTCGTGCTCTATATTATCCGAAAGTATAAGGTGCTCACGAGCAATGAGGTTGGGAATTGTAAAAGCTGGGTTCATTGCCTTACGCATCTGCTTATGCTCATTTCCTGTCACAGTAAGCAGACCATAGCCAGTTGCAAACCCAAGGACGTCGCGCATGAACTTGGGCTACCATCGAGAATTAGGCATATATTCGATAAGGATCAGTATCGCGTACTCACACGAGGATAGTCAGTCCAGTCACAGACTAATATCTTGTGGATTGCCTCGGGATTCATGACGATAAGGCGCTCTATACCTACTGGCCCAACTACACGTACGATGGGGCCGTACTGCTTCACCCATGCGCGCTGAGGTATTCCTGCCTCTCCATTGATGATCTCCCTGAATTGGCCCACAAGCAAGGTGCCTAGCGGGGGTCCTGGGACACCACGTAACGGGGACAGCAGGCGCGGGTAAAGATATAAGTGATATAGTATCCTCCAAAACAGAAATGCTAGTGGTGCGGCAATAGTCAGAACACAGGATATATAAGATATATACTGGACACACTGAAGATGAAGCCGCTAAAACAGACGGCGACGGAATGTTCACTGAACACTTGGTGTATGTCCATATGGAGGACGTGAGGCATTGTGGGGGTGAACAAAGCGCAGCATCCATGCATTCAACTCTTTATATCTATGTAGGTTGATTCTAGTCAGTATACTCCATCATAAGATCTCCATGTGAATATGTCAAAAGTTCTACTATGTAGGGTCACATGCGCAATGAAGCACAACTCGCGAAATGCGTAGCTCATTCAATCCGTACTGCACTTTCATGCTGTTGATGTTATCGTTGCATGAACATATACACTTTCTTGTATCATAGAGTACATAGTCAAAGTTTACGCGCTCAATTGAACAGTCGCCAGATAATAGTCACGTGAAGAGCTAGCTATTCGTGAGTCAAAATTAAAATGACTGGGTTATATTTCTTCTCCTTCCTCCTCCTCGCCTCCACTATGGTTGGTCCACGACATTTGATGACGCTGGCGGATCTTTCGCCTGCTCAAATAAACCGCGTCCTTTCTCATGCACTCCAGCTGAAGCACCGCACTCAGCCCTGGCTCCTCCCACAAAAGCCCAAAAAGCTGCTACTTCCCTCGCAATCTCTCTTCCTCAAAACAATTGCTCTTATTTTCTCTAAACGTTCAACGCGAACGCGAGTTGCAGCCGAGACGAGTGCATCGATTCTCGGAGGGCAGGCCCTCTTTCTTGGCAGCGATGACATCCAGTTGGGCGTGAATGAGTCTATGCGAGACACGGCTCAAGTCATTGGCAGCATGTGTCAAGGGTTCTTTGCGCGTGTCGGCGACCACTCAGAGATTGAAGTATGTAATCTTTGTGGGAATGATACTCTTACTTATATTTAACTCCAGGAACTAGCCAAGTACTCTCCCGTCCCCGTCCTCAATGCCCTTTCATCTCTATGGCATCCTACTCAAGTCCTTGCAGACCTTCTGACTCTTCACGAAATAGCCTCCAAAAAGGAATCGTGGGTTCTTCCCCAACCTGAAGATGACAAGCCTAAAAAGAAAGTTGCTCTCAACGCCTTGGTGCCTTTGAAACCACTCACAATTACCTATGTCGGTGATTCGGCTAACGTTCTACACGACATGCTCGTCAGCTTCCCCCGACTAGGACACTCTCTCCGTGTGGCCAGTCCCCCTGCATACCGTGCTCCTACAGAAGTATGGGACCGCGTCAAGTCGCTGGGTATCGAGAAAGACATTTTCTGGACAGATGATCCCACGGAGGCGGTTAGAGATGCGGATGTTGTTATCACGGATACTTGGATTTCAATGGGTCAAGAAGCAGAGAAAGCAGAACGTCTAAAAGCCTTCC
Source organism: Pholiota microspora (assembly GCA_003314615.1). NCBI lineage: Eukaryota > Fungi > Basidiomycota > Agaricomycetes > Agaricales > Strophariaceae > Pholiota > Pholiota microspora. The sequence continues at coordinate 54,441 of QFFD01000131.1, forward strand.
AAGGCTACCAGGTGACTGAAGCGCTCTGCGCTAACGCCAAACCTGACTGGGAGTTCCTGCACTGTCTTCCCCGCAAGCCAGATGAAGTCGATGATGAGGTTTTCTACGGCCCCCGTTCGCATGTTTTCCACGAGGCGGAGAACCGCAAATGGACGATGTTGGCCCTTTTCGAGTACGTATTGTTTGTTTCATCCTTCAATGTAGCTATCTGACTATAATTGTGCAGTTTGTTGTTCGGCAAACAGGAGCTGTATGAAGAGTTGAAGAGCAAGCGTCGTGATTGAACGAATGCACATAAGCGCATGTAGAATATCTATCTATCTTGGATCTTACTGCTCTCTAATGGCATACCCAAACACTATTCCGAATATAATTACAAGTATTCGAATTTGCAACGGCTGGATCGAAGGACAAAGTACCTTGACCTTGGAAAAAAAATTACATACTAAAGGAAGATGTTCGGATGATACCAGATGGGTGACACTAGCGAGTATACAGTGTATCGTCATATGCAGGTGGATTGCCCACCGGCCCAGCATCTCTCTCCCCTTGGGGTTCAACAGCAGCTGCTTCCTCTTCATCAGGGTCTCTCCCATCTTCGTGCACATGATTCAGATTAGATGGCGAGGGGCCACGTCCATCGGCCTGAACATCACTCGCGACAGCGGCGGTGGCAGCCCCATCACCATGTGCATGTGGTTCCGTCTCACCCATTCCCCTTGTACCATCGCCCACCGCTCTATACTGAGCCTTCTCCGCCGGTGCAGTCGGTAAAGTCACGGGCACAGGCATAGGCATCTTCACTGCGCTTGCTCCATCCCCTACATTCACGCTCGAGCCGGTATCTGGGCGTACACCCCACTCCAGCCCAATTAAATCCGCCTTGCTGCTGTAGGTGTAATACGAATCGGCGCGCTGGTCTAGATGGGGCGTGGAGGTGGCGCTTGCGCTCCCATCCCCCGTTGTAGGCGGCCTCGGCGAGGGGTAGGACGAGGAGGCCCTGTCTGAGCCTGCCAGATCCCCAGCCGGCATTGTGGTTGCCCTCGTCGCCTTCGGCGGAGGTACTGGGACAGACACTGGGATGGGCGGTGTAGACCAATCCCGGTATTCGTACGGCTGCTGTGCAGGAGGGCTGGGACGGTTGTAGTCATATTGGTTTGCATTAGGCACAGGAGCGTATGGGACATATGGATTGCTGTTTGCGCTGTTGTACATAGCAGGTGCGGGCGCAGGTGGTGGCGGCGGTGGCGGGACATAGTTGTCTTCAGTTCGTGAGTCAGGTGTGAGTAGGGAAAAAAAATTATGAGGGATGGACATTTGACTGACTGTTGTGAGTATTGTTGGACCCAATAGGCTCGGAGCTCGTCCCACGCCACTTTCTTTTTGCGTAACTTAAGCAGCATATGGCAAGGAAAAATGCGGCTGCTGCGATACCTCCAATGGCGGCCTTCGACAACCCAGAGCTAGATGTGGGGGGAAGCAAGCTGCCACCAGACCCAGACCCGCTAGAAGGAAAGGACAGCTTCGTAGAGGACGTGCCCTCAAACACGACAGAGTCTATCCAAAGCATCTAAGAGGCAAGACGAAGAAGGCGTTGAGATGAGCTTCTGCTGGTGTTCTGTAAATAATACGATACTCACCTGGGGCCCACTGATATCCTCTAGCGTCATCTGCAGCGAATGTTGCCCAGGCGTCAGGTCTTGGTGAAAGAACTGTTGCGATAGCATCCAACGCGAGCTATCTGTATCCTCTTGTTCACCGTCGAATGGCGTAAACGCCGACCCAGAGGAGTTTTGACTGTCCACTACGAATGACGCAGAGAGGCGCCCATCTACCCGGTTCAATAATCCATACACGGTGATTGATGAACCTGTACGTTTGTCACAATGTTCACCATCTCTGCAATGTCTTGTATGTACCCGGGAACTAACGTACCTTCAAAGGTCAGTGACATTGTTGCGCCCTTCGTATTCGTCCCCGTCATGGTCCCGTTATATGGACGCCCTTGCTGGAAATCCCCAGTCGTATGGTTCCACTGCCCATTGCCATATTGTAGCGCTGGATCTGCATCGTCCAAGATGAGCTGGGCGGCAGTCAACGGCGTATCGATATTGGGCACATAGGTGACGTAGTCGAGGGCGAATATTCCAGCCGTTGGAAATACGTTGAGGGTGTGCGAGAGCCCTTCAGTGAGGTTGAGAATGCTGAAGAGATTGACACCCGTCTTTCCGTTGCTTATGCCAATTGGAAATGGTACCGGCCGCAGTGTCGTTTGATCAATAGTGTAATTCGCAGCTAGGTTGTTGGTTACATTGCCATATAGATTGATTCCTGAGCCTTTTCAACGATTCATCGTCTGAGTACGTGAACGAAGTGTAACGGGCACAATGCTCACCCCAGAAGAATATTGTCAGCTGAGGCTTGGTTGGGACAATGTCCGTGGACTGAGTAGCTGGATTACAGACGGTGAGTGTCCCATTCAACACTGAATTGTCCTTTATCTGGCGAGCCCATTGAGTCCCAAGGTAATTGAAGTCGATGACCAGAGCAGAGTCGTCGACAAGAATCGACGGCCCCATTATACGACACGCCGCGGCGAGGAAGTATCAGTTCAGGTCGGAGGACGTCTAGCTCGAGGCAGTACGCGACTTGGACTCCGATTATCTTCTCATGATCATGGACCTTGCAATTGCAGGTTACCAACCAAGTCAAACATGTCAATCCTGACAGCTGTTCATGAGATGAAAACGCCCAAAATACTCAAAAACCAATGGTCATTCCGTAAACACACCCCAGAAGTTGGAGCCCGGCCGGAATGAGAAAAAAGAGTCGAAAGCTGTGTCCTTCTTCTTGAACAGATAGCACTGCGAAGACGGAATGGTCACCTTGGCCCGGGAGAGTAGTCGTGGTTGGTGTCGAGGAGAACCCACAATCACCTCTCTAAAGCCGGAATAACATCACTGCCAAGCGGCTGCCGCTACAATTACAGCTGTTTTCGTAACGATAGGCCGGATTTTTAAAAATACACACACAGGCGGAGTCGGAATTTCAAATCGTGAGAATGATTCCGAAGTAGCTGCCGCATCTAGATCAACGTGTTTCCAGATCCCTCCCCCTCAGCCCAATGCGTCGACACATCTCAGGGTTAGGTGCTGGTGCTTGCACCAGAGGTGTCGGTGCTTGGGCGAGCTGCTGGTTTGTTGCAGGTCGCTGTCCATTGTTCATTGGAACACCGTAGGCCTGGAGCTGGGAGTATGGGTTGGGCACCACTGGCAGTGCATATTGGAGGTGAGATTGCATGAATTGAGGCGCAAACTGAGTCGGCGGCAATCCGGGAGGAAAGACAGGGAACATAGGATAAGCCATATGGCCTCCTTGGGGTGTCCCATATGCCAATGGAAATGCTGACTATTTCCAATCTCTGCAAAGGGCATCAGATGCTCGAGGGGAGTTCGTTGGTCCATTAGATTGTGGATAGTGCATGGCTATATTGACTTCAAAAGGTTGGAGGTGAATCATCTTATACTTTTTTTTTTGAGTGTAGTTGCACCATTTCTGCGTGTCAAGCAGCAATTTTTCTCTTATTTTCCTCAGATTTACTGGTAGTATCGTTCGACAAAGTTGCGGACAGCATTGAGGACGAGCCCAACTAGCGCTCCAGATACGGCCGTCCTAATTGGCGCACTACCAAATAAACCAAACAATTGGCGGACATCAAATTTCAAAGTCCGTCTGTACGTCTATTTTAAAAAATCCGGCCTATCGTTTATGAAAACAGCTGTAAAGAAAGTTCTTACCACCTTCAAAGCTTCAACCGTATTACATAAGGATTCGCTCCTGCGGGGGATAGCTGCATCCGAGTTTTCAAGCGCAATTGCTAGTACGAGAAATGTCGTCTGCGTGAAGGTCAACGCAAGCAAAACATTGTCAAACGCGTTGCGACGCTAGTCTCTCTAGACAGGCCAAATAAACAAGCGATTCTTATGAATCGCCACGCGTGCATGTACCAACGCAAGGGAATGTAATTTAGACAAAATAAATGTATGTCAGAGTGTGAGAGACTGGAGAGCCATGCCAATCTACGCATTTAATATGCACAAGAGATCCCCGACTCAATACTACGAAGGTTTCATATAAAACGGTAGTGCTATCACAGAACATTTTACTGAGATTTGATACTCGCCCACAAGCTTAGCAAGTTGGAATTTCGAGGGTCTGGGTTCTCGAATTGAAGATGCGTGAAAGCTTTTCTCTATGTGCGTAATCTTATAGTCATCAACCATGGCTTCATAACTAACTACAAGCTAGAGATGTCTGTTTAACCCATGACATTGCCAAAAGAAAAGCATTAGTGACAGATGGTTGTGTACGTCTATGTAGTGGTATCTTTTATGCTTTACTGACTGATTATACAAAACCTACTTATTATACTATTTGTATGCCCTAGCGTGGGGCAGCAACACGGATGCAAGGATCAAACAGAATGGATCATAGCAAGACAGGACACAACGATCAATCGACTGAGTATACGACTAAACAGGCAGTCTTTGAATCTCATCGTGTATCGAAAATCCGAGGCGGCGTTGTGTTTTTGTCGCTTTTCGGCCACCGGTTTGCCTTGAAATTGAGTGTCAATGGAATGTAGAGATAATAAAAATCCGGACGCAGGACTGACCTTTGTTCCTGACAAACAAAACTCTCTGGTGCACCCTCCCAATCGTCCAATACATACTTTCCCGTTGCACTGAGAGAGTCATCATCACCTTCACCAAATAGATCCCGCGCAAGTTGGGTATGGCTGACTCCTGCATACGTCGTCGGGCACCGAGGGTTCACAAGGATTCTTGCTGGCCGGAACACCGAGTTTGGTATGAGTAGAGTTCCTGTTTCCGCAGCGGGAGGTACTACCTCTCCACCGTCCTCGTCAGGCATAGCGTCATAGTCAGACCCTGCATTTGCATCAGCATCCTTGTTCCCCTTTCCTACTCCCTTCCGTCGATCCGCGCCGTCATCGTCAACTTCCTCCTCCTCGCCTTCGGCAGCAGCGCCGCCGACCTTCACCTTCACCGCATCGCGCGCCTCCATCAGCGGATCGTGTGAGGCGACTTCTTCGACTACCACGTCACGGCGGTAGTTTTCCGCGGCGTAGTATGGTTTGTCCCCGGTTTGCATAGCATCGCGCGCGCTGCGCACCCACAAGTCGCGACAGAACCACGCCTGGCTGCTGTCTAGACATGGGGCATCAGGTTCGCGGATAGGTACGCCCTCTGCGCGCGAGAGGTTTTGGAAGTCTGTGCCAGCGCGATAGGCTAAGCCACGATAATATGACTGAGCGGGATCAACGACGTGAGTGCCCGATTCGCAGCAGAAAACTTGGAATGGCAGATGTTGAGCATATCGAAGAGCGCCTTGATGGTCCCGTGGAGGTACTCCGTCTGGCTTAGAGGACGATTTAGACTGCCGGAACTGGTCACCTTCGATGTCGCGCGTGCGCCATCTGTGATTGGGTTTGAATCGAGTAAATAAGAATGACAAGGAAAAGATTAAATGAATAACACACCTGTCAGAGAAAATGAAGAATCCATTGTGCTCTGCCCAATCCATACCACAGACCATTGCTGCCTCGTTAGCAAAACTGATCTTGATTGTTTCCAGAATATCGTTCGGGCATGTAAAACCTTTCAGCCAAACCACCCTCGAGAACTGGATACTTCTCTTCGCTTGCAGTTCATGTAGCGGCTCCAACGCTAAATTCCGCATATACGCCTCTTCTAATGGATAGTACGCCGCCGACGGGTCCTGTGTCATCCCTGGTACCCGCCTAATCCGAAATGGCACTCCAAGTAGTGTGAGTACAGCTTCGCATAGGTCGGTAAGTGTCTCTGTTGAGTCCGTAGAGTCGTAGTCGAGCATTGATACAAAGAGGTTGTCCGTTCCGAGGCGCTTGGCCATCTGAACGATGACGGCAAGTTGGTCTACAAGGAAGTGGTCGGCTGAGTGGATAACGATGGCGATGAAATAGAGGTGGTCTTCCCGGATGAGGTCGTCGTATGCCCCCAGCCGTGTATTCTGCCCGAACGGACGCGTTAGCGTAGGACAGTGAGCCGCTACCCAACCATTTAGTGATAGCAATTGATCAATAGCACCAAGAACATGTTGTGCATCCATTGAAGATGTTTCCTTGTTCACGATGCTACGTAGTGACAGATGGTCAGTACATGTACGCACGCCATGCAAAATTTGCGTGGCATACGCACTATGGCAGTTGAAAGCGTTCCCAGTAATCCTTCACGCCATTCCGGATGACACCAGAGAATATGTCCTCCTGTTCATCTCTCCCCATGCGTGATTGAAGAAAAGGATGTCGTTGGACATTAAGCGAACGGTCAGGCCGCGTTGCGCGCTCGATGAAGTTGTGCTCCTTGATTTGATGGGCTTTGGACTTGTTCTGGAAAGATTCTTGGGCAGGAAAGAATAGTAGCTTGACGAATAGAGCAATAAGGGATAAGAATACGAGGCGAGATAGCGTCCGACGGCGTATGGTGATCGCCATGGGTCACTGGTGGTGGTCAAGACCAACGAGCGAGCGGACTAAACATCCAAACACCGCTACATTCATCATCTCATCACCCATTGATATTGCCTGAAAATAGACTTCATTCATTTGTGCATACAGTACGAGACTATGAGTACTCTTCCACTGCCCACCATCTGCCATCCTCCACAAGGAGCTAAGAATGTGAGTACACGGAGATTAGACGCAACATCCAAACATAGAGCTGGGGGAATCGCAGCCAATCATTGACCGTTGTCGTCAGTATCTCCGACGAATTTGTAGCACAGACCAATGTTCGCGATGCACTCTTGCGTATTCTTCTTTCGAGCGATAGTGAAAATATAAAGGGCAATGCTATGTAGACGATTAGAAATACACGCGTGGAACACCGGAGTGCGGAGGAATTATGAGCTAGTTACTAGGTTAGAATATCTGAGTTTCGCAAGATAACCTTGCGAATAAAATAATGCCACCCTTCAAGAAAAAGTCGAATCTACTTCGTCCAATCTTTGGTTTGAGTGGAACCAGATTGATATGGAGTAAGCTCGATATCTTCATCATCATTCTCCTCTCCTACCCCCTCGTTCGCCTCCTTCCGGTCGCGACTGCTATGCCTGACATACTGGTCGTCGGCGACGGACTCTGTGACGATGCTTGTCTGGTTCGTCGGGTTCGCCACGTTGCGTGTGTACAAGCGCGATTCGCCACCATCGTCATTGTCGCAGCGCGATGTAGCGACCGAACGCCGTGCCCAGCGTTGGCGCTGAATGAAGATTATTACGCGTGCGCAAAAGATAGAATGGAACACATGTTGCGCGCTAAGGAAATTTTACAACATGTAAGTCATCGGGAAAAATAAGAGGAACAAGAAACATACACTGCTAAGTAGCCTTTGTAGCGCGGTTGCTAGAGAATATACATGAATAGCGCGTTCGAAAATTATCAATATTATGAGTCTTTACCTTTGCAACAAGGGGAACTACAATGTTGGCAATAGTGATCACTACAAAATTGTCAGTATAAGTCACAGCAAACAGCTTTGAAACGAACATAAGAGATAAACATAAAATAAGAGGCCTATGCATGTCTTTTAGTTATAGCTCTACACAAACGGGGAAAGCAAACGCACCGTAGCCATAAACGCGCGAGACCCATGACATTCGAGAGGAAAACGAAACTAGACAAGACTTCCATGAACGAAAAATGAGTCAATAATAAAAATAATGTACGTACGGTGGTCAATTCCTCTCGCGAGTGTCAAGATAACCACCGCTGTTCAAAAGATTCAACATCAATTAGCAACTCAAGATATACGAATAGAATCTGATGAACCTGTTTCAGATGTTGCTATCAGAAAATATGGGACCACGATAAGTTTCTTCGAGGATATCAATTGACATCCATAGGCACCGGGAGGTGGTAATGCGACTGTTTGAGTGTACAGAGAAGCGATTGAGTTATATATTGTTGGAAAAAAATCAGAATTGTAACATACATTCAAAAGACTGGACCTCTATAATGAGGGTAGCAAGTCCAGGAAAGAAAGTACACTAATAAGTTTGCATCAGATATGGGTAAATATTTTGTAGACTTCCAAGAGCAACTCACAAATGATAATACAGAGAGAAATATGCGTACAGAGCGTTTGTGCCGCCATATAGCCCATGTCCGCAGAATTATGATGACTTCCAATGCACGAGAACATATGAATGTGTGTCGAATGGAGATGTTTATAGGGACGTACATTCAGCCAAAACTAGACCGGTGGCCATCATCCCTATTATCATATAATTGAATCAAAGAAATGATTTAAAATGCATGATGAGCTTGGATTCACTGACAAGTCATGCCTCGATAATAACTGTAACAGGACTGAGAAATGTGTGAGCAAATGAAAAGAGATGCAGTATGTTCCGAAGATGCTTACGGCGGCACTCATGTTGGTTGAAAATTGGACTGTGAAAGAAGGAGATTTGGCTAAATTAATGGCGGTTTAAACTTCGAGGAAGAGAACATACTGCGTAAGGCAATGAATGTATCAAAAAAAGGCAAATAACGATTCGCCCAGAATAAGAACGTGCCCAACGTCCAGGGCTGCTTCCAGATGTAATTTATCTTCGCATGATGGCTTTAGAATTCTGAAAAACTTCAGAACGTCGATGCATACCTCATCGTCCAAAGTGGTCGCTATTTCCCAGACCTATAGATGGAAAATTGTCAATTAAAGATGAGATGAGGGGCCAAAAGCTATATGTACCAAAACTGTTGCAGTCGCGGTTAGGATATTTGAACCGACGATATATTCTTGGTTCTGTGTCACATAGGTCCTTATACTTCAAGAAGCGAATAAAGCAGAATAGACGCACATATAAATACATCCTCCTCTAGTATTGGATCTCCTATCAGTAGAGAAAGCCCAGTAGCTTGATGGTCTACGGTTGGAGAAACTTGACCCCTATAAAATTCTCCAACGCCGATAAGATATGGGCGAGCCAGTATCTGCGCAACAATTTCGTTTAGAACGAAGGAGAGACGACGGCAGCAAACCACCAGGGTGTTCAGAGAGTTGTTAGCATGGGTCCGATGGAGGGCGCAGGGAGGGCGCAAGAAGAGCGCAAGCGGCAAAAGCAAGAGACACGTCGTTGAGGGACCAGTGTGCGCATGGATGATGGGCCGGGTTTGTTGCGGTTATCATTAAATTATTGATGGAGGTATTTGAGTTTTATCGGTTGCCGAAAGGGGTGTCCAGCAGGTTTCTGTTCCTGCACAAGTACATTTACACTTAATCATAGCGTGATGTCACTTCAGAGGGTGGTGGAGAATTAGGCCATCACTCTCAGGCTTTATATCTATAGACTTTTTCAATCGCAGACTCGCAAAATTTGTCCAGGGGTTCGTTCATCCCAACGGCATTTTCGGCCCGAAGATTTTCCACGAAATTCAAATTAGACGCCCATGCCTGTCAATGTACAGTACAGCAGCCGAGGGATATGCCGTTAATCATTTCGACATCGCCTTCAGGCTACAGAATGACGTTGCTGAGAGCATCCATGTATATGATCACCGAGGTTAGAATAATCATGAGTCTCAGCAATGATATTGATTCAAGCACTAGTAGAGTATGTGTATGTATTTATTTAAATGCGTTTATTAAATTCCAAAACAGTAAGCGCCCATAAACACCCATAAATATCATCCGTTAAGCGCAAGTTAAGCGCTTTCAGATATTTTTCTGAATGTGATTGTGTAGAGCTGACATTAATGTAAGAAAACGTATGTAGACTCCATGAATAGCAAATTCGGCTCTCCTCCGGTCCTTGAAAATTTGGCATGAACCATTCACAGAATCGCATCTGGATTGAGATTTCGAGACTTGGGACTGGCCCATTTCACACGAATACTCAGAAATCCACAAAGAAGAGTAACCCAAGATGAATAAAAGTATGTGTTGGGAGCCGAATCCGAGTCCACTGATAGCCCTTTACTCGGAATTACTTAGTGTTATCCCAAAGCTTCCTGGCCCAAAGCTAGAAGTTTTGAAGGTTGGAAAATTCGAGCCGCATGATTTCATGCTCCGTGAAAAAAAAAGTTAAAAAAGATATAATTGAGCTGTACAGCCCATTGGTCGATAAAGGCGAAGCTTGAGCTTGAGATCTGCAGCTTTGAGGGTCAATGAACTGAAGACGCCGGACTTGATTTCGATCGTTGTGAAAAAAACATTTGCCGAGGTCATGTTTCGAGGATATTTTAAAGTCCGCCAGCACGCCTCTCATTCTTATGCTATTCAAAGTTATCGTAAAACATTCGTAAAAACTCTGGAATCTCTCTCGCTGCCAATCTTTTGCGCAGACGACTAAATGGAACAGGAACCTATTTGATAAGAATGACCCCTGCGGTGAATCCTCGGGGACCAGCTGGTCTGGAGGATTCTCCGGACCGCCCTGTTACCCCGCACGGTGAAAAGCGATGGCACCTGTATAAAGTCGCCCACGGCATAGTCTCTTTCTTCGGGTCATCATGTCGCTCTTGAAGGTATCTGGTACAAAAATTGTCGATGAACAGGGAAACGAAGTCGTTCTTCGTGGGGCTGGGTTGGGTGGTTGGATGAAGTACGTCAACTCTCTTTGCTTGGGCATCTTCTCTTGACTTTGATATTCTTCTAGCATGGAGAATTTCATATCTGGTTAGTTGATGTCGACTTCGACACTGCCCACCTTTCTGTTTTGACTTGTCCATCGTTCAGGTTATCCCGGGTGCGAGTTCCAAATCCGTGAGGCACTAAGCACAACCATAGGACACGAAAAGTCTGATCTATTCTTCGACAAGGCATGTATCTTAAGGCTGCAAATTTCAGCACCCTTTAACCTAGTTATTTTTTCAAGTTTCTTGATTATTTCTTCCAGGACGAAGACGCCGCCTTCTTCAAAAGTCTGGGGCTCAACTGTATCCGCCTGCCTTTCAATTATCACCATTTCGAAGGTACTGATAGCTCTCTTTTCAGACTATTTCTCATATATTAATAAAGCATTGCCTTTTCAGATGATATGAACCCACGCGTTCTCAAAGAATCTGGCTTCAAACACCTTGACCGCGTCATTGACATCTGTGCGAAGCACGGCATTTACACCATCTTGGACTTGCACACCGCCCCTGGTGGGCAGAACACTGACTGGCATGCTGACCACGGTAGCCATATCGCTAATTGTGAGTGCTTCTCGCACCGATGTAGTGATAAGAACACTAAATCAGTCTCTATCAGTCTGGAACCACAAGGATTTCCAGGACCGTACCCTCTGGCTCTGGGCCGAACTTGCGAAGCATTACAAAGGCAACAAATGGATCGCAGGCTACAATCCCCTAAATGAACCCACTGAATCTAAACATACACGCCTTATTGTGTTCTATCATAACGTATACAAGGCCATTCGTTCGGTGGACCCGGAGCATTCGATCTTCTTTGACGCGAACACGTTTGCGTCGGACTTTTCGCACTTCGGCGACGTTCACAAGGACTGGGAGAATACCGGCTATGCTATACATGATTACTCGAGCTTCGGCTTTCCAGCGGCTCCCCAAGAGTACGTTGGTAGTGATGAACAGAAGAGGAGATTATTTAGAAGTTATGAGAAGAAAAGAGAGTGGATGGATCAACGTGGGCTTTGTGTGTGGAACGGGGAGTGGGGCCCTGTTTACGCGCGCAAACCCTACGATGGCGATGCGACGGAAACCATTAACCACAGAAGATTCCAAGTTCTCAAGGATCAACTGGGTATCTATAACAAAGTAGGAGATTTTTCACTGGGTCATGTCAAAGTCTACAGCTGACTCATGATCGCAGGATAAACTGAGCTGGTCAATCTGGCTCTACAAAGATATTGGTTTCCAGGGTATGGTCTACACCAACCCTTCCACCCCATACATGGAACGATTTGCAGCCTTCCTCGCCAAGAAACATCGTCTTGCCGTCGATGCCTGGGGCGCCGACGATACCGCCGTGCGTCATATCTACGAACCGCTGCAGCAACACGTCCTTGACGAGATCGACGAAAAATACCGCGAGCTCTATCCTAGTCCAGTATGGAAACTGAACGACCGCATCACTCGTATTTCACGAAACATCTTGATCAGCGAGTTCCTCGTCCAGGAATGGGCCGACCATTTCGTCGGCCTCGACGAGAAGCAGATCGACGAGCTTGCTTCTAGTTTCAAGTTCTCCAACTGCGTAAAGCGAGAGGAATTGAATGCAATTTTGACCGCTAATGCGAAGGCCGTGCAATGATTCGAGGTCGATTCTGGAGGTTTTCCACCGCAGGTCCGCGTTGAACTGCAGCCTATATGTAGTCAAATCGTGCAATTATATTTGCAGAGAGTAAATATGGCGTAGAAATGACCATCTGTTGTATATATATATATCTGAACCCTGTATCTTCCATGATCGGTTCGTTACTACTATACAGAACAGGTACGTAAGACAAATCCATAGGCAGCCTTCTTTCAGTACGTCTGCCGCTTTGTGTCCTGGATGGTCTGCGAAATGTGTGTTTAGCGCCTGGGAGGTCGCGTTAAGTGACTATTTATAAGCTAGAAACAACTTACCTCAGAGTTACCTTGCAGAGTACTGTAGCATTTCGACCAAGTGTTCATGCCATATGTCATTTTGGCTCGTGAACTGAACACTTGGTCATTTGTCATATCGTTTAAGCGCTTAATTCATCATTTCGACACTTGGCTGACAATTTGGGACATTTGTACTCCAAACCTAGATACTGCCCTGGACTTCAATGGATAAGTATCAAAGAATTTTACAGGCCACTGTCTTTTATCCATTGCAATATGCTCAGACAGACTGAGATGGTGTGTACCAGGGTGATACGACTTGGATAGGACTGCAAGAAGGTGAATTCGAGGCATCAAACGATCTGTTCTTCGTCATTTCCAACATCGGGTGAATATATATTACCAAATATGATGATATAACAGGGCCTTTTCTCTCAAGTTGACAGGTAGATCCGCTGATATTTGTGACCCACTAAGCATTTAGCGCTTAGCTCTTGGCCGCAGTTGTCTTGCGTGCTGCTCGCTTCTTCTTTCCATTGTCATCCCGATCCAGCAGGGGGTTGAGAAGCCCCGCTTCGTGGAGTGATTGCGTATATTCGCAGATGAAGGGCTCGTAGTTGAAAGTACGTTTTATGTGATCAGTCTGAGAGAAGAATCAGGCCCAGAACACAATACTCAGACGAAAAATGTGGCGTACATTCGCCCGCACACCCTTATTATATTCATCCTCGACACCAACTTTCGCTGTCATTGCTTTCCGCACGCACTCTTCCCAAGCCGATAGTAGGTCAGCGGGACTGAGTTTCATGATCTCGAGGTCACGAGCCATCTTACGCGCCCCGAAATCGGGTGCATAGGTATGCGACGGATCGCTGGTGCGGCGAGGTAGGGCGAACGCGTTTTGTGCGGCCAACAGAAGAGAGGCATCCACTTTGCTTTCCCATCCGTTGTCTAATCGTCGTTCAATAGCTATGCGCTCACGTTTGACTAGCTCGAGCTCATCGCTTGTTTTCATGTACATGTCGTCCACAATGGCGAGGAGGCTAAAGCGGATATTGCTGTTGTCGCTCCCGGACCCGCCGTATTTCTCCATCTTCATACGCAGTGCGGGGCGCGCGACGTCCATCCATCCATGTGAGGGGGCTCCAATTGCGGTATCTGGAGGTTGGCGCGTAGACGAAGACGAACGGGTGCGATAGTTATGCGTAGGCGGCAGCTCGCCAACTTCCAAAGGTCCGGATTTGAGCCCGTCGAGCTCCCAGACTTTGCCGTGTGCGGGGACATAGCCGATGAAATGGTAAGTTTCCTCGGTGTCATCATCATCACTCTTGTCCTTGTCGTCTTCAGTATCTTCGTCGGTTTCGCTGTCGGTTTCATTGCTTTCACTATCTGCAGCTTTCTTTTTCCCTTTCCCTTTGGTCTTTGGTTTGTTGCGTTTGGCAGGGCCTTTGGAGGGTGAGGTTTTAGAAGTTTTAGTACGTTTGGCTGGAGGAGGCTTTACTGCAGCGGCTTCTTGCTTACGCTCCTTTTCTTTACGTTTGATTGCTTCGAAGGCGGTGGTAGTGATATTGTTGAGAGAGGCACGGATATCTGAAGGCCTGACAAAGAGATATATCAGAATCGAAGTAAGGAGATTTGATGGACACCGATAGCATGGAATATGGACCCAATGCGGGGAACGGCTGTGTGTATATTGGAGCCTTCCGTAGCAAAGATATCTTGGAGGTGAAAGTTTTCACAGTGGAAGATGGATTACAAAAAAGACAGGACGGAGCTCGACACAAGCAGTTTCTGAAAAGTCGTTGATTGTGATGATTCAGAATTCATGCACTTGTCCGAGGTACACACAGAGCGTTCATGTTAGCAGACAGAGGTGAAGCGAAGTCGGACAAAACATGAAAATAATGACCCAAGCTGGCAGCAATCAAGTCCTTGTCTTCGCGAACTGAAGCTCTTGTAGCAACATACGGATGCACGTACCTAGCAAGGGAATTATGTGCTGGGCGTATAAGAGACGAATTCGTTATAGCTAAACCCCGCATCTAAAATGGGAATTAATGCCTCTTGTCTTGCCCCAACATGGGCTCGGCCACCACAACATACCACAGGTGACATCCGCTCAGTCTCGGTCCTGAACGTGCGGAGCTCGTCCCCAATATCGATCGAGGGACAGTTGAGGAGGACGTTCAGGATTGCGTGTGTCGCACACGCGTCGTCCGAGAGCTGATTCGCAAACCAGACGCGTTCTGCTGCTGGATCATTGAAGTCGGTTGACCGGTGGGTATCCTTGCGCCACATGAAGCAAAAGATAAGACCGTATGGGGTGAGATGGTCAACAGCCCATGGTTCAATGTCGTAGAGTTCGACGAGTTCCAGACGATGAATACCGAGCCTGCGCGTCAGCGAGCTAAAGACACCTGGATCCGATTCGATCACTGCAAAAGGACCTCCTACAAGATCTGTCGATGACATTGACTGCAGAGAAAGATGAAAGGGTTGGTATTCGATTGATTCAAGGGGGGACCAGTTCAAACTCCGCAGGCGCATGTTCTCATGACATCATCTACGTTTCAACGGATGATCTCTCGTCATTTATTCGTGTTTACGCCGACTCAATGGTGCTGATACGATGGCAAACTTTCTGAGGTATTACATAGTGACTAGTGACTTTTCACCTACTACCAAACTGCTTAGCACATACAACATCACACAATTTGGCTCACCACCAGTGAACCAGGTTCTGGATTAGTTTTGCGCCAACTGGAGCGCCCGTAAAGTACTCCAGCAGCAAAAAGAGTGTGTCTGGCCAATTTTTTATAGATATTCCGGGTTATTCATTTGCGACTTCAATCTGTTGTCAATCTAAAAACTACATAAGAATTACACCAACTCAATCAAGCTAAAGTATAATATAGAGTAGTTGAGGCCGCTCAAATAGCATGCTATAAAATAAAATACTACCGATGACAAACTTTATAGGCTGCCAGTGTGCTTGGGTTGCGTGATTGAGTGCTTATTCAGTAGGGGGCGCAGACTGGGTGAAGGGACCTAAGCCTAATTATATAGTGCGATTCCGAATATACGCTAAACAGTTGATACACTGAGTGAGAAAAAGCATGTTTAATATTAGTTTATGCAAAAAAGATGTGGACAAACACTTGAGTTTCTAAATCACATGCAAACGGATACCCTTTGCGGAAACTTGCTTCCCAAAAATGGTCAATTGCTATGTATACTTGCATGCGCATAGATACAGATGCAGCAGTATTCCGTAGAACTTTTGCAAGGTGAATAGATAGCAATGGCATATTAGTACAGACGTCGATAACGGCGTACATTTTGAGTCAGAGGCGGTCAACTCAGTCTATGCTTGTGATCCAGTCTCTCAACTCATACCACCATAATTTATCTTTTGTAACTAGTTAGTCCCTATCATCAATGAATGCGCACGCTGGACACTGCTGATGCTTATTGACGTGTCGCTGGCACTGTTGGGTTGAATTTCTTTGTACAAAGTATAAACTGTTTTATGTTTCCTAGTCTCTAAGAATCCTGTGCAGTACACGCCTTCGAATAACCATCATCGACAACAATCATCTGGGGCGTGATGAAGTTTACACGTCGCGCATGCATCCGCATGCAAGATTAATTATGACTCAATCCCTCCTTGTTCTGTGCTTCGTACAAGGCGACGTGTCCATTTCAGCTGTCGTGGTTATTGGATGTTGTGTATGTTGCATTTAGAATTGAATGCTCCGACTCCTCATTTAAAAGTGTATACTGCCGAATTGGTAGTTCTTTCGGTGTAATGTCCGGATTGAATCATGATATTTGATTTTGGACGAAGTATTGAGGCGGTAGATTGTCATTTGCCAGATACCATGCATTGAAGAACAGACCACGAGTCTAATTTGCAATGCGTAGATATCGTGGGATACAACAAAGTAATTCCCAGAGCCTGAGAAGTCGAAAGAAAGTTAGGACGAGGAAATCCGAACGACATGTGTAGCGAAAGGTGTGCTATAGTGACGAGAGCTCTGGAAGCACGAGGTCGAAGACAACCGTAGTGGACAATTTACATGATCGTTTCAA
This sequence comes from Pholiota microspora, assembly GCA_003314615.1. NCBI lineage: Eukaryota > Fungi > Basidiomycota > Agaricomycetes > Agaricales > Strophariaceae > Pholiota > Pholiota microspora. Next base: position 71,146 of record QFFD01000131.1, read on the forward strand.
TCATGTTTGAACAGATCTCCTTGACCGCGAAAGATTGTGTGCGCATGTCGGTTTGGTGTTTTATTCTGCGTGAATACATCGCTTCGTTTTCTTTTTGGCAATCCTTCATTCTCCTTCGGTATTCTTCTGTCTCTTTCAGTTTTCTTTATTTCTTCTGTGTTTCGTTTATTTTTCATCTTCGCCTCCTTTATTTCTTCGCATTGACCCGAGTGCGGCGGCCTTGTGGACAGACTCCCGGCAGCGACAAGCGCACGGCTTCGAAAGCAGTCAGAGCGACAACAGTAGTGGAGATTCGGGAAGTCGAAGAGGCAGTGGAGCTTGTCTGTGCGACGTGCGCGAAGCATCAGCCACGAGAAGAAGCGACTCGCAACTTCATTGGGTCATCTGATCACTGTGTGTTGCCCTTTGCGATCGCCCGCATAGTCCTCTCGGGATTTAGGTGGCTGCTGCAGGTGTAGATGAAGGTCACAAAGACGGTCCCTGCGTCAACCACATCTTACCAATAAATGGCCGATGAGGGTGGGAAATGACGGTCACAGAGACAGTCCCCGCGTCGGTCGCATCGTTCAAAGAGGGTGGCATCAACCCAGGGCGTGACCGTAAAGGCGGTCACTAACCGAAGGTCGCCAGAGGCAGAGAAGTGAAAGCTACGACAACGTAAGGACAGACGTTGCCGTTGTCAGACTATGCTCGAAGCAACAGTGCGAGGGGGGCAGCCTATTCTTCATTGGGTCACTCTAACACGACAATGTCTCTCCAGAAGGTCTGGCAGGTTACAATGCGAGATGCTGTATATAGTTTGTTAATGCTGGTGAGAGGCAATACGAAGACTTCGACGTACCGATGTGAGTTTTGCTGCCGCTGGTGTCCGACGATAATTGATGACAGTGAACTATTCGGGTGGGTTGTAATCCGTAGAGGAAGACCACTGGAAATGGTGACCAGAGTCAGAGTCGAAAGGGAGGCGTCTACGAACCAATGCTATATTAGTATAGATAGACATACCTATGATGTGCAACGCTGGCAGCATAGCATCGGATGAAAGGCGATGTTATCGATGGTATCATCGATTACAGGAGATGCCCCACTACAGGGCGAGGCGAGGGAGGTTTGGGTTGAGCGAAGGGCAACTCGCTCGATGATGTGTGGTGGTGGTGGTGGTGAGCGAGTGGCATTGGGTATGAGATGCCAGAGCGACAAAGGCGGGCATCCTTATCAATGGTGAGAGACCACACCAAGTGGGGGGATGGTGGTGGTTCGAGTCTAAAGAAGCGAAGCCAAGGGCCAGGTTTATATACCAGTCGCCGCCCACAGCTGACCAAGATTCGGGGTTAGAAAAATTGTCTGGTCCACAATAGACGGATAGTCCAGCGCATTGCTGCCGACCACCCACAATGGCGAAAAACACAAGAGGAGAACCTAATTTAGACGGAGGACAGGGTCCCTCGGTGTTTTTGGACGGGCAGGTGATATGAGATAAAGCGTCGTGGACAAGCCCTTCGTCCCGTCTAGGGAGTCTATGCAACCCTAGTTGATAGTTACCTCATTCTTACTCGTTCTCCCGCATGTCCGAAGCATAAAGGCTTTATCGATCAAATTTGCCCTGAACTGTGGGCGTCGTTGCCAAGCATGGTCGCTTTCAAAGCACTTGGAATGTGGACGAGCCTGTGTTCCGGCACAACACAACCCAAATCAAGCAAAGCAGAGTGTTCCCAGAGAAATCTGAGGACCCACAGCAGATACAAGTCAGTCTGAATAGAAGAGATTCGGGGCAACCTTCGTATCTGCCGTCTTATCTCTAGTTTGATATGTCAGACTCGTTCAAGAGATCAACCAGGCCCAAAGACAGTAAAGAAGCGGTGTTGAATGAGTTCTCCACAGCCGCTGTAGGCATCATTGTCGCGTGGAGGTTGCGACGGACTGCAAAGTGTGTAGAAAGCTTTCTGGGAATCTCCTGAACATGGCGTAGTCTACAGCCAAGAGATAGATATTTCTGCACCATGCAGAGATAGGGAAGTTAACCTCGCCTGAGAAGGGTTTGCTCCTGAGATGCCCGAGAGTTGGAGGCAAGTTCGTGGCGACCAAAAGTGTGTCCACCAACACTGTTCGCGCAAATCAATTGATGGAACGGGACTTCCCGTCTCCGCGCCTCAGATGTCGGTGCTGCTTTGGTGCTGCTGTAGTCATAGATCAATCAAAGAACATTGAAACTCAAGAAACATGAAAATAGCAGCTTGTATATAATGAGTACATGTCGAACCGACTCCAAAAAGGCATATCAATAGTCGAGCCTCAGAATGCACACACAGGTTCAACTTGAGCAGATCCAAAGCATATTCCATACATCGACTGCTGGTGCAATCTACTGCGATATTCTGTCCTTATCTTACTAGGTAGATGAAGTACATCATGCATACCAGATGGCTATGAAAAAGAGACGAATCACGATTCAGGATATCCAGACGCGGGAAGAAACAACGAAGCCGAAGAAGAAAATGAGGTGGGGGGACAAAAGGAAACAGTATTAATTCCTCGGCAAAGAGGAAGTCATAAGTGGCGCCCCCTGCGAGACGTCAATTCGTTCTTGTCATTAAGTCAGAGGGATCTCAGTGGTCCCTGGACTTCCTAGGGTGCAGTGACCACGTTAGATTGTGGCAATAAGACGATTCAGGAAGACGCTGGAACAACTGCGCACCTATATTCACCTTCGGCGGCAACACTGAGCTCCTCGATCTCGCCCTGGACGGTAGAGAGCGCCTCGGCGGCGACGCTGAAGTAGAGCAGTTGAGCCTTGATGAGTTCGTTCAAGTTCTTGAGTGGTTCAGGCTGGGTGGATCGACAATGCAATTAGCGTATTTTCCTTTGAGAATGCAATTGAACAGCGTACGTTTTCCAAGACGGTCTTCATGAGTGTGATGGCGACTTCTGTCTTTTGAACTAGGTCATCCTCAGCATTCTCGACGTCAAGGCGGGCCTGCTCCTGCTTGGCAGGGCTGGCACTCTTGAGTCTGTCGATGTCGCTAAATGAGCATCATATTACACAACAGAGGATTCCGAAAATGACACATACGACTGCTTCGCAGCATCCAACTCCAGCCTGCTAACACGCACAGCCTGCCTAGCCTTCATCGCCACCGCGATCGACGCATTCAGCGTCGTCTGCCACGGGTGCAGGAAGTTCTGCTGGACAGCATGATCTTGCTCAAGGCGCGCTGCGGAGACTCTGTCCCAGCCGCTGGCATACAGCTCGAGTGCCCGTCCAAGGCGTTCCGAGTCACCTGCCGGGCCCGCGGACACCGTCACAGCTGCGGAGTGAGCAGCGCGAGTGAGTGCATGGGGGAGGGTCTTGTGCTGAGTAACAGGGGGGGCAGCAGGTGCGGCGGGGGAAGGAAGGTTGGTGCCCTTGAGGTTGCTCGCAGCAAAGGAGGTGATGTTGTAGCCAATGGAAGAAGATATCTCCGAGAGCGACTCCTGGATCTGGACGGGGTAGTCGTACGTCTCGGATTCGTAGACTTTCGTTATTCTGGGCAAAGGGACTATGTTAGACGACAGATATGTGGGCAAGAGAGAGGCAGTACTTGAGAAGCGAAACATGTGCTGCGCGAAGAGCGTCGACGCGTGCTTCGAGGTCCTTGTATTCTGCAGAGAAGATGATCAGGTCAGTTCATCTGCTTCTGCTATCAGAACTGGTAACAACTTGAGCAGAGTCAAGCTATCTACGTTATATGACTCAAGCATCCATTCATAATTCTACCCGTGTCATGTTTTGTCGCGATGCTCTCCACCACAACACGTAGCTACGGAGTTGCCCTTGCACCATACCCGACAAGACACTTCAACACGAACAAGAAAAGCGTAGACCACACAGTCAACCGCGTACGGCTATCCACACCGCTACTCGCTACAGCGACTATAGACTCACCCTGAGGAAGCTCGGTAATCTCATCCGCAGACACCTGGCCAAGACGCTCGCGAGTCGCCTGCACGCTCGAGTTGAAACCCTTGGAGATCTTCGTACCAGCCTGAGCAAAGTTGATGCTGTTCAGGCTCGATTGGAGCTTTGACCACCCTTCCATGGCTGTTTGTTTGAAATTGGAGGTAAACTTGAGACCGGTGGTGGTGGTAGAGGTCGAAGATGCGGTGGGAGCGATACCGGTGCTTGGAGTGCTACTGGGAGCACTGGTGGGCGGGGGAGATGGGGAAGAAGTTAAGTCTGCCGTGGTGGAGAACGATAAGGAGGTATGGTATGTTGTGACGACTCAAAATTTGGTCCAGCCTCGTACTTTCGGTCAACTGCGCCGTCTCGGGGTCCGTGCGCCACGCACGCATCGCCTTCATCAACTCCAAATCGTTTGTTTGTGTTTTTTTCACGCTTTCATGGGTGCTCTTTTTTCGCCTTCGAACACGCTGGTTCCTTAACCTTCCGTGTTCTGCTGCGCTGCAGTGCACAAATGTCTTCTCAGTGCGCATTGGGCAAAAGGTAAACTAATCGACAGATGAATTCAAAATTTCTACATCTCAGCGCAGCGCCAATTCCCAGAATGGCGTTAACTTTTCGAATCAAGGTGAGTTTCAGCCCATTTCTTCAGCGAATTTTCTTTGAGCTCATGCTAACTGTCGTTGTCCCCTAGGTGTTGGAATAAATTGCCCCCTTGTACTTATATACGGCGTACAAGTGACAGGATCAGGTGAGAGGATACACTTTCTGATATTTATATATATAACATCGAGTTCACCTTGCCGACCTGCAGTACTTCCGATTCTTTTCTGAATAGATTCGTTTATACCTACTCGGCACGAAAGCTGTGCAGTCAGTGCACAATCTGAATATCGAGTTGCTCATGAGAGGTACGTTTCCCAGTAAATCATGACTCGATGATTATAACCCACACCCAGAATTTGTCAATGCTTGGGCGCAACTTTCCAGTCTGCATCTGGCAATCACGTCGACTGGAATTACGTCGTTATACTCTGATCTGTGCATAAGTTTTCCACTTGTGTTTTACTTAATGGTTTTTTCTTACATATACTTGATAGAGACCCTGCTGACGGTCCTCCGGGCTCCACGGCAGATGGCGTACGAGTGCCATTTTAGTAAACATTGAATTAGAGTTGTGTTGAAGCGCTTAGGAACGTTTACGTTCAGCTCTCGTGTGCATCACCACCCATGTCGGCTTGATGTCCAACCTCCTTCTCGTTGCCTCCTTCGCATATCGTTGGTCCATCTCAGTGTCTACACCACTTCCACCAGATCCCGTTCTGCGATTTTTCTCTCGGAGTAATACCACCGCATCGGATGTCATTCCGCCGCAGTTCGACCAGCGCTCTGTTGGGGACATTGTCTGGGGATGCCTAGCAACAGTCTTCGCATGTTCTTGGGTTGCTGTGCACCCCAACGTTCCGCCTTCAGATTCTACATGGCTTCAGAGGTCGATGATTCGTTTTGAACTCATGTTGTGGACGATCTTAGCGCCTGAAGTCATGGTGCTTTGGTCGGCAAAGCAATGGCTAGCTGCGCGACGCGTGAGGGATGCTTATCGAGGTGAGTGCCTGTTCTGGGATGTGGCATATATAGTAATCTCTTGAGACAGACAGAGGCTGGACTGTAACGCATGGTTTTTTCATTCAAATGGGAGGTTTCATGTTGTTCGATGGCAAGGTCGAGAAGGGCGTTCTTTCCCCTCAACGTTTCGGTGATCTCTTGGAGAAGGGAGATATAGAGTTCCCAGATCTCACTGCAGAAGAGATCGAGGATCGAAGTAAAGGCGACGGACTGTCGAAGGGTATCGTTCTGGTCCAAACTGGGTGGTTTATAGTCCAATTGGCGGCGAGAGTGAAGGAAAATATCTCAGTAACTCAGCTTGAGCTAGCAACATCAGGATTTGCCGCGATGAATGGGTTCATGTATTTTTTCTGGTGGAACAAGCCTCTGGATATTCGATTCCCAATCAAGATTCAATTGTTATATCCCACAGCTCTAACGAAGGACGACATTCGATTCAGCAATTCAGGTGCGCTTGATAAATCAACTTCAAACGTCAAACGTTCATTCATTCGTGATTATATAGACTATGCAAGCTTGAAGTTTCGAAGCAGTTCTCCAGATCTCCTGGGTGAAAATCTGCCTCAACACGACTCCCAAAGCCTGGAGGGGTGTCTCGTCCGTCATGGGCAATCTATATTCATGGGATGTGGTGCCTCTTGTCACCTTCCCGTAATTGACTCTGATGATCAAGATAATGAGCAGAGGATCCAGGACAATCATACACCCTTACGGAAGGTCACAGGTACGTGCAGTTGCTATTCATGGTATGACCATCAGAGTTGGCGTTCTGAAGATATCCCGTCGAATATAGACGGGCGCCTTGTTCGTCATGGACAAAGTTTATCTAATGTTTCTCAATCTTCTCCCTCCGCCGAAGAAGTAGAGGTTGCCTCACAAGATATTCACGATAATGTCCACCTACGAAATCTTACCGACCCGCCGCACCCACCACCCGAACGTTTGATTTCTTCGAAAGACCTCAATACTCAAAAAATACAAAACACAACTGACAGCTTCACTCATGATGACGACACTGGGAGGTGCCTCGTTCGTCATGGGCAGTGTATATTCATGGCATTAGTAGATGATTCTGATATCTGTACGTTCAAACTACATCCAGCAGTGTCTGACCAACCGCACTCTTCTCCAGGTACGAAGTGATATTCTATGACTCTGTTGTATCACGCACCGAACTTTTTTCTTGTGCCTTCCTAGGTGCCCGCCACTCACAGGACATTGTCGTTACGGTCAAAGACAGCGATGATAGTTCGTCAGTCACAACGGATTCGCAAATTCAGTCCCGTCTAGGTACCTTCCAACAAAGCTGACTGTTTTGTATCAGTCTGTTCATGCATTTAACTATAGCCAACGCTTGGGAGTCAAGATTTGTTCTAGTTGATGACGAACCGGACTTCGAACTATTGGACATGCCAGGCGTCCCCATGTTCTTTTCCGCTGAGATTCCGCGCCGAGGTATTCTTTATTGCAGTTTTATCTCCACGTCGATGGGTATCCTCTTCGGTGCTATCCACTGTGCGGGTTGGGACCTCGACTTCCCTTCTCAGGTCGAGGCACACTTGTGGCGTATCTCCTCGTTCATCGTGTTAGGGTACCCAACCGCTTTCTTTCTGGTGTTGGCTCCACAACTCGCAGTGCCCGGAGTAAAACGTATACAGGGAAGGTGGCATGAGATTGGGGATATGGTGATGTTTTTTGTGTTCTTGCCGATCTATGTCGGGGCTCGTATGTTTATCTTGGTCGAGGTTTTTCTGGCTCTGAGGAAGCTGCCAGCATCGGCAAGCTACGATATCCAGTGGACTGCATTTTTCCCACATATCTGATTACTCATGAGGACAGGTGATAGATATGCATGATAGATACCGTCTTAGCTCGTACTTCTTACACCGACTACAAGTATACTCATCTTTACACACCATTTGGGTCATAGTGTGTGAAAGTCGTGCTTATCACTGACAATAAATTGTAACTCGCAGCGATATCCCATACTACACATCATGTCATTACTCCTCTACTCATTGTGTATTGCCTATCAATGTTGTTTCGTAGTTTCCACCCCCATCATTCCTGATCAGGCACCCAATTCAACCTCTTTGGACTCACAGAGTCTCACACCATCAATTCGTTCGACTGATCCAAGCCCCGTCGCAGCCCTGATCTGGGGATGCGTTGCAACGGTATTCGCTACATCTTGGCTCGCCGTGCATCCGAACATCCCTGATCGCAGTGCCTCTTGGGTGAGAAGGGTAGTGATTAGGGCGGAATTAATGATGTGGACGGTGGTAGCTCCTGAGCTGCTAGTAATGTGGGCGGTGCAGCAGTGGATTGCAGCAAAGGGGCTTGCAGATAAATACCGAGGTGACGATAGCCTTTTTGTATCGCAGGGACGTCACCTAATCGGTTAGTTTTGTCTGTAAAGGCAAGGGATGGACCACGACACATGGGTTTTTTCTCCAGATGGGCGGTCTCATGACCATCGAGGATAAAAACAATACATATGTGTTGTCTCCTTATCGCTTCGACAAACTTCTCAACGAGAATAAGATCAAATTTCCTGAGGTCAAGCTCCAGGATATCGAGTCGCGAAGTATGGGTGCCGGGTTCGCAGGCGGGGCAGCAGTTCTACAGACGGTGTGGTTCATCGCACAGCTTGGGTCAAAATTGAATAGGAAACAGCTTATTACCCAACTCGAACTTGCGACAGCGGCCATCGTTATCTTGAACGCATCTATGTGTACTTTTTGGTGGCATAAACCGCGTGATATCAGGCTTCCTATGCTTGTTCATCGACATCTGCTGCATCGAGCATCATCGACGCCCACAGTCACGAACTCCTTCCAGGTTTCGAATTGCAAAGACGATATATCCAGCACAAGTTTGGAATCTAGAAACGATACATTTAAATTAGAGAAATCCTATCCAACAGGTAAGCGCTCTATAAATTCACAGAATACCATTGAAATTAAGCTGCCAGTGCTGTTACTACTATTCAGATATTCCCGTCCTACATAGTCCGGTGATGGTTAAACTACCATGGTATTGGGCCTTCCGTCAAGCGATTATTTCAAGAATGACCGTTTTCGTGGGATACCCACAATACCGACTCCCCAACACGATCAGCGTCCCTATCCTATTCTTCTCTCGGATACCTAGAAGAAGACTTGTCTATGCATACACGGTCACCACATTATTAGGCCTGATATTTGGTGGCATCCATTGCATAGCCTGGAACTTCAATTTCCCCTCAGATAACGAGGCCCTCCTCTGGAAGATTGCATGCGGGGTAATGGTCGGCTACCTTGGTGCATTTCTGGTAATTTTACTCCCACAATTGCTTTTCAAGGAATTTTCTCGGGATGACGACGAGCCGGCATCGCCTTTGGCACGATGGTTTGAGGTCATTGTGTTATGGTGTGTGTGCGCTCCAATTTATGTAGCAGCGCGTGTATATGTATTGGTGGAGGTCGTTCTGGCGTTGCGTGTTGTGCCTATGGATAATGTATATCAGGGTTCAATACTTTCTTACCTCATGTATAGTTTCAAAAAAGCTTCCATACTTGCCAAGGCATCTATTTCGGTGGTCACTGTAAATAATAAATCAGAAAAACTCTTCGTGTATTGCAGTAAGACGAAGGACTGGCTCAAGGAATGTATTTCGGCTAGATATGCAAGAAGCCACAGTGCGTGGAAAATTCATGCCTTTGATAAGGTGTTTCTTCCAGCAAGACTCGTGTTGAATGCCTTACCAGTATACAAGGTTACTTACATGAACTTGAACAAGTATTGGATGCCTTCTCATAGCATTTGGAAATATAGATTATTTTCTAAATCATAAAGCGAGCTTTAGATCTAGGTTTCCGAACCATCAATCATTTCTTCTCAAATCTAATTCAATATGTACAAATTCATAGTATTGAAAAATAAGGTAACACCAAGTCCCTTTCACTTCTTCAAAGACTTTTGGATGATCAGAAAATGACCTTGAAGCAAGCAGACTTTGAGTATTTGCTCAGATACTCAAGGAATCATCAGTATGTAATTAACAATTAGCACTCATTTACCTATTCAAGGCCCTATAGCATTTCTCTGTCTTTCTATTGAAGGTGGAATTGTAAATATGAGCCTATAGGCCTGCTGCAGCCTAGTTGGAAGAACAAGGAGGAATAAGGTACTCACTGGTGTGCAGATGTGTGCATCAGCAAGTAAGGTTCTAGAGTTATGTACTGCATCAACTTATCAAAAGAGGGTTCAATGCCAATTTAGAACATGATTTACAACTAGAAGGTGGGTAGGGAGCCCTTGTTCAGATTAAAGTTTAGAAATGGGTCATAAGTGGGTGACTTCCCATAGTGCTAACTTGAAGTGGTCAGTATTACCACTAACTGATAGTCTGCTACATAAACAAGGTATATGTCTATCCCTTTGTACTCCATTGAACTTGTTCTTATTTAAGTTGTTACCTATTACATAGTAATCTGGTATGAGTCAAATACTAAGCACTTACACAAATGCAAAGAAGTTCCTAATGATAACTCTTGAGCCTGATATTATTGAAGAGCAGTCAGACAGTAACTCCAATTCTGCAAACTTCTGGGCAGACTCAGAGCAGATGTTCCACTCAAGCAATGAGAAACTTTCTGATAATGATGTTTCTGATTCTGAGCTCACAAAATAGATAAATACTGAGGTACATCTGTCAACTTAAATACAACATGTTTTTTGGATGTATTACTTACAAGATAATCAGTTACCCATAAGCCTAGCCAGAGCCTGTTCTGCTGGCCCAGCCACATGCCATGCATCAGACTTGTTTGACCTCAAAGAGCATGAAGTTGAACAAAATAAGGCATTGCACCTAGCTAGCAGGGGCTGACCACAGTATTCCTCCTTTATCTGATATAAAAGACCCTCTGAGTTCTATTTGTCAATTATCACTCAAAGACTCATTAGCAACCTGGTCTTGCAAATCTAGTATATATTGTGAGGCAGTATCTTTGAAGCACAAGGATTCAGGCAAGACAAAGCCCAAGGCAGCTGGGAAAGTAAGTGTTTATTCAATAGCCTATTGTTCATCTTTAATTTTGCAATAATACTAGGTTTTGAAGAAATACAGAGCCAAATTTCAAGAAGAGGTAAGTTATATACATTGACTAATATTATGTATCTAATATCTGCCCTCTTTATTGTGCAACCATTATTTCTACATCACCAAAGAAGTCAACTAAGGACAAGAATTACACACATAGTATCTATGTAATAAAGGTTCATGCAAGTAATTCCGAGAACTTATTAGAAAATAGAAATACAGACAAAAGGATGCCTATTAGTAGCATATGGCCTGCTCATGCCCAGCTCCATAGTAATAGTCACCAAGATGGTCAATGCCTCCAAAATCCTTTTATTTGTACTATATGCCAGAAAGCAATCAAGGCCAGTGAGAACAGTTCTCTTCAAATATATTGGCCTGAGCTCAACAAGGGCATTGATTTCAAGGTAGAGATATTGACTAATGCCTTGTACTAACTAGAAGATTGCCTCTGAATATTGTGATATCCACAAATGCATCAAGCAGGACGAAGACTTTGCTAATATAGTAGAGTGCTGGGTGAGTTTCAATACAGTTCTCTATAGTTCATGCTCATGTTTGAGTTGGCTGCAGGTGGTTGATTGATTCTCATATACCTATTCACCCATTCATGATGCAGCTCTTGGGCATATTGCTGTGTTCCAACTCAGTGTAGGGGAGGGATGTATTAGCCATGTTGAGGCTCTACTAGTATGTAATACATTTGTATTCCCTAGTAAATGGAATATTGGGTCATTAGACAAGGTATAGTTTATACCTTTCTGTTTTGCAAGTGCCACTCTAACACCTCATAGCCCAAATAGATTATAGATAGAGGCAAGATATACCTCAACTTGTCAATTAGCAATGTCATCCACAGGGCCTTCTTTGATACAAAAACTACAATAGGCCACAAGTTCCATAAGAAATATTGCTCAATGCATCAAATGCAAATGGAGAAAGAGCTTCTGATACTGATGGTTGCACTAGTGGCTATAGGCATAAGTCCTCCTCTTTCCCAAATATATGTTACTGACTCTGCAATATGTCTATGATATAACTTGCAGGTCTATACTGCCCTGATTTCTTGGCAATATAGTAATTGCAACAAAAAGAAAAATAACAAGTTTGATAGCAAAACATTTAGTGAAGCCTATAATTACTATGCAAATACATTAACAGACCTTAAGACCAAGCACCCAAATATATTTCACTATGTTATATCTGAACTATATACTATGATAATGTATGTATTACTTTTCTGTTCCAAAACTTGCTTGCTCATGATCATGCCTTGTAACAAGGGCATAGTAGAAAGGAACTAGTAGAAAAGCAATTGCTAAGGAGTAGATTGGACTCCTAGTATCTGAAGCAAGAATGCATATGTCCCACCCTTTTCCATCTGGTTTTCTAGGAGCTTGCTGGTCTTTAACATCATCTGCACAGCTGATCAAAGTGCTTGCACAAAATATGGGCCCTTCCCTGCCTGGCTTGCAACAAGATTACCAGTATCTGTTAATGGATGAAGTTGTAAGATGCTCATTTTGATATATGAGCATACATTGGGTGAGACCATTAAAAGGCTTTTAACAAGGTTGGCTTTCTCAAGTTTACCTTTGAGACAAAGGTCATTGTGCTGTTAAAGCAAGACAAGAAAAACAATATTATTAGCAACCACTTTGCTTGTGTAAATGGTTTTATTACTGCAGAGAGACTTATTGAAGCTGTCAATTGACTTCTTAAGATAGCAATAGAAATCCTGGGGCACTTTATACATATCCAAGTCTTTTTGGAGCATAGTACCAGATTTAGCAAGAGAGCCTGAGTTTTCCTCCACTTCACTTTTATTATCTGAAACATCCTTATCTTCTAGAGCTGGGCACTTATTAGAATATTGCATTTCACTTGCTTCTATATTAATACTATGAAATTCTTCCTCAGTGTTCTTAGATGCCTCATCTGAGTTGATCATAGCATGATATTTACTATCAGTACTTCTTATAGATGTGCAACTATTCTGTAAGTAGAACAAGACCATCAAAATATTAGAATATATTTGCAATGTATATATAATAACATTTAAATACTATTATAAAGAAACTATTAATACTGCTCTGCACACTGGCTGCTTGAGCTTTTTTGGTTATCTCTTTTCTATTTCTCCAGGCTGTGGTATGCGACTCAACTATATTTTGCTTAGGCAGAATGTCTGTATTCTCACAGTGCCACTTTCACTTCTCAGCCTAAGCCCAAAAAAATCAAAAGACATACCCAAAATAGAGTAAAGATTCACTCACCAATGTTAAGCTGGTTCCCTCTACATTCAGCAATAAAGTGTTATTCCCACCTTGGTCCAAGTTTTCCATTGGCGGCTGGTATGTAGAATCTCTCAAAATCAACAGATCATGAGAGAATCCAGGCAATGGTATCTTTTTGCTGCATTCTCTTTACTTTGCAGCCCAAGATTTGTTACTAGCAGCCTTTAGTATTGCGAAAAGTGGATTAAAGCTAGTAGATGCAAGCTAAATGGCTTAGTATGCTGCAGAGATTGATTAGAAAAGTGCCCACATAGATTCCATGTGATATCTGTGATAAAATCCATTCCAATGACCCCGAAAAAGTGAAACACCGTGGGAAAAATTCTGAAAATGCCTAAATTGCATTCTTTTCTCATGTTTTCTTCCTAATTAAATTGGACAAATGGTAAAAAAGATTCCTTGGTATCTAAAAGGAGGTGTTGGAGAGGTGGCTCCTTCATGTTCTGAAGCTTGACGTTGCAGGTACAAACTGGGTGATCTACAAGGATCACCTCAGTTGGGCTGTCGATGCATGCAGCCTACTTGGCCACATTGACGGCACCGAAGAAGCACCAGAAGACCCCATTCCCAACAGTGTTTCGCAATTGGGAGTATTAACGGCAGCGCAGGCGACACAGGACACAGACTGGAAGAAAGAGTTAAAGGCCTGGAAATTGGGAGAAGCTATTGTCAAACAGCAAATTGCGTTGACAATTCCGGACTCACTTTTCATGAAGATTCGTAACAAGGGCACTGCCAAAGACATCTGGGAGGCCCTCTGTAATGACTTTGAGAACAAATCTCGGATGGTTTCCGTTGACCTACAAAAAAGGCTTCAGCAGGAAAAATGCACTGAGAAAGGAGATGTGTGAGCTCACTTCGTGAAGCTACACACCATGCATGAGGATCTCACCTCAATGGGTCACTCACCTCAGGAGGAGGACATGTATGCCATAGTCCTTGGTTCGCTACCCCTATCCTATGAACCCTACATTTCTGCACTCTCTGCTGCAGCTAGCATGCTGAAGACAACCCCCTCCGCCAACAAATTGATGCAGACGGTGACTGAAGAGTTCGATCATTGCACCCTGAATGCAAAAGTGCCGAAGAAAGAAGAGAATGCTGCCTTTTATGGCAACAGCTCAGCTTCAGGCAGCGGAAAGAGAAAGAAGTCATCTGGAAGGAGCCATGTCAAGTGCTTCAATTGCAAGAAGTGTGGCCACACCAAAGCTGAATACTGGGCCGAAGGTGGAGGAAAGGCAGGATTGGGTCCTGGACAAAAGGCAAAGGAAAAGGAGAAGGAGAAATCCGACTCCAAGGAGAAGCCCAAGGATGTAGCTGCGAGTGCCAGGGCAAGGGAGAAGGATGTAGATGCGATGTGGATGGCGGCAGTGGCAGATAGTGACAATGAGGATGATTTTGGTGCCAGATTTCTTTAGGGCAACATCTCTGAGTTAGTCTACCTCGAAACAGACAATTTAACTATTCTCGATAATGTACCTGCGCCACCACAGCCTGCTCAAAGTGCACTCTGGCCTGACCAAGCCAGTGTCAACTTCTGGTTCCAACACCTTCCCCCAATTCCTTCTGACGATGATGAAATTCCAGATCTTGCTGATGCCAAAGACTCTTCCGATGAGGAGGAGGAAATTTTGAGCTCAGATTCAGATGAATCGGGCTCAGACCTCGACAAAAATGAGGAGTATAGTGGCAGAGACAGTGACGATGAGGATGATGCACTATATATGGCAGTAGTCATATCAGATGCAACTCTCGATGAGAGAATCAAGAAGAGCATGGAGCCAGTCGCACCTGAATTCTCCAGTGACACAGCATATACTGTCATGTTCAAAGCTGCCAAGATCCAGAAAGGTGGAATAGGCAACGATCTTGTCGACATTGACCTGTATGACTCGGGTGCCTCGCGCCACATGTCTGGTTTCTGCCATCGGTTCTTTAACTTCACCAAAATCGACCCCAAACCCATCACTGCTGCAGATAGGTGCTCATTCAAAGCTACCGGAATGGGTGATATCATGATCGAGATCCCAAATGGCAACTCGACATCAAAGGTCCTCCTGCAAGACGTCCTCTATGCACCTAGCATGGGCGTCACTCTCGTCTCTGTCAGCCGAATTACTGCGGCTGGGTCAGCACTTGTGTTCTCTAGAGCCAGCTGCCAAATTTTCAATGCTTTGAAGAAAATGGTTGGCCACATCAAGAAGAACCATGGACTCTATCAAGTCTACACGGCAAGAGTGGAAGTTGAGGGGTATGCAGGGCAGGTGAAGGAGCTGTTGTCCATCAATGAACTGCATTGCCATTTAGGACATGTGTCCCACGAGATGGTTTGGCACTTAATTCATGATGGTTTGATAACTGGTATCGAACTCGATGAGGACAGCAAGCCCACATTTTGCAACTCTTGCAAATGGGGAAAAGGGCACCGGCAGGCAAGACAGAAGGTCCATGAGGGAGAGCCAGCAAAGAAGATAGGCGAGGAAGTGCATTCGGACCTATGGGGACCAGTATCTGTTGAGACAATCAACTACAAGCAGTATTTCACTAGCTTCACAGATGGAAAAGCTTGATTTAGCTCCGTTGATCTCTTGCAAAAGAAAGACGAGGCACTCACCTCATACAAGGACTTTGAGGCATGGTTGAAGACTCAACATGGCCACGACATCAAAATTCTCCACACTGATTGAGGTGGAGAATATATCAGTACTGAGTTTACTCGGTATTTGAAAGAAAAAGGCACCATTCGCCGACTTACCGTTCATGACACCCCCGAATATAATGGCACTGCCGAGCACCTAAATCGTACCCTCATTGAAAAGGTTCATGCCATGTTGCATACGAGCAGACTTCCAAAATTCCTGTGGGGTGAAGCCTTGAAGCATGCTGTTTGGCTCAAGAACCACATGTGGACTCGGAGCCTCAAAGGAATGATGCCCTACAAGGCGCTGTTTGGAAAGAAACCCGACCTCCAGGGAATACATCCGTGGGGAAGCTGGGTGTGGGTGCATGACACGAGCGGAGGGAAACTCGACGCTCATGCAAAGAAGGGCCGATGTATTGGTTTTGATGATGAAAGTCTTGCCCACCATATTTATTGGGCCGAGAAACGATTGGTCACTGTTAAACACAGTGTCAGATTCATTCCCAAAGATGTGGAGATTGTTATAAATGACATACCACTTGAGGGGGAGAATGCAGCCGACAAGCTTGATGAGCTTGATGAGGAGCCTGAGGACGAGCCTGAGGGTGAGCGTCCCGTCACTCCCAAACCTGCCGAAGTCGAAAAGGCATCGGAGAGTGAGCCCGAGAATGTCGAGAGTGCGCCCAAGGATGTGCCCAAGGAGGAAGCAATAGGGTGAGGATGATGCATTCGCAGAGAGTCTGCATATATCAGGCAGATCTGAGAAGGTCTAGGCAGTGCCAGCAGCAAGCCAGGTGTGCACACTATGCCTCGAGGGCTGCAGCTCATCAATGAGGAGGATGAGGATGAGGCTGGTTTGGCAGATCAGTGGGATATTGTCGAAGTGATGGATTTCGCAATGGCGGTTGCAATGGATGTGGCAGAGGGATTAAATCCCACATACGATGAGGCAAAGCAAAGGTCTGACTGGCCGAAGTGGCAGGCAGCCATCCAGGCAGAGCTAAAGTCCTTGGAGGACAATGGCACCTGGGTGATCGTACCGCGGCCTGTCGACATTAATATTGTGTCCAATCGCTGGGTTCTGCAGATCAAGAAGAACGAGGGTGGTGAGATCGACAAATACAAGGCTAGGCTGGTTGCACAAGGATTCAGTCAAACCCACGGCATCGATTACTATAAAACATATGCACCCATTGCCCGCCTATCATCTTTCCGTTTCCTACTTGCGATCGCCAATTGAAACGGCTGGCCAACTGAGGCATTTGACTTTGATAGCGCCTTTCTCAACTCAGTCTTGAAGGATGACGAGGTAATTTACCTCGAAATTCCCCTCGGATATGGCACGGCAGACAGGAAAAGATATGTTTTCTGTCTTCGAAAGGCACTGTATAGGTTGAAGCAGGGAGCAAGGAGCTGGTACGAGGCATTGTGCACAGCAATGGAGGAGCTTGGGTTCAGGAAATTAGCAGCCGACCCCGGAGTTTTCATCAAAACTTACAAGGATGGACATGTTGTCATTCTTGCCATCCATGTTGATGACTGCCTTATTACTGGGAGTTCCAAGAAATATTTGGGTGAATTCAAGGTTGCAATCAACAAGAAATACAAGATGATGGACCTGGGTAATTGCACCTGGCTCCTCGGTATCAAGATCTCGCACACCCTGTCCCTCTCCCAGCGTGGCTACATCAATGCCATCCTCATGTGCTTCAATTTCAATGATTTGAAGCCATCGGCAATCCCCATGGACCTGAATCAGCCTCTCGGATGCTCACAATGCCCCACTACTCTCGCTGAAAAGGCCAGAATGAAAAACGTACCATATCACGAGGCAGTTGGTTCGTTGAATTATGCCACTGAAGGAACACGCCCCGACATCAAATTTGCAATGTCAACAGTTGCGCAGTTCTTGGACAACCCAGGTTAGATACACTGGGAGGCAGTGAAGCAGATTTTCTGCTATTTGAAAGGGACAAAGGACCTTGAACTCATTTACGGGGGAGAGACCTCTGATCTCATTGGATTTGTCAATGCTGACGGAGTGTCACAAGAGCACTGGCACGCGATTTCGGGATACATCTTCATGGTCGATGGAGGCGCCGTGTTGTGGTTGTCGAAGAAGCAGGAGTTGGTGACACTGTCAACAACAGAGGCAGAGTATGTGGCTGCTCCCCACGCTGCCAAAGAAGCCGTCTGGCTACGCTGTTTTATCAGCAAGCTATTTTCAGCTCCAAAGGAACCCACCATTATTTTTGGCGACAATCAGTCAGCCATTGCACTCACACAAGGTGGAAACTATCATGCACGCACCAAGCACATCGACGTTTGCTATCACTTCATTCGCTACATCATTGAGGCTGGCTCCATCAAGTTAGTTTATTGTCCCACAGACGAGCAAACTGCTAATGTCCTCACCAAAGCTCTCCCGAGCATCAAAGCGATGCGGGCATCCTCAGTTCATTCTATAACAATGTCCTGAGGTATGCCCTGATCTTTATTTTATCTTCTCTTTATTATACTTACAGTATACCGTAGTTTATCTATTCCTACAGGTATTTATCAATATTAGTTCGTTCTATAACAACGTCCTGAGTTTATCTATTCCTACACCGTCAAGTTCCAATAACTTGCCGACCGGTATTGGCACTATGTATCAGCTTCGGACTCGGAAGTGCGACTGGCAGCAGGTCAAAAAACGAAGATAGACGTCCTTGTATGCAGACTACCCCTTTTTCCGCCCCCTCTTGCTTCTGCACCTCAGGACATCTTTATCACCCAAGTAGCTAGAGCAACTTCAATGCAATTTTTTTGGATAAAAAGTTTCATCAGGGAGCATAACTTAATGCTTCTTCCGACGGGGACACGAAGATGTTACCAACAAACAGGATGCTATCCGAATCTTTCGGGAATGATATTTGTGGCATCGTTGAACCATGACGAAGCGAGGCGGCAGTGGCCCGGGCGGTATTTGTCTATATTTTGTATATAAGCACTTACGATCAAAAATTAACTTTCCTCCTTCCCCGCTGGCTGGCCGGCCCACGCATGTCCCTCCACCGTTTCCCTCGCTTATTGCGCTCATTTTCTACATCTCAACCAAAGCCCAAGCCATTGAATAGCCCTCGCATCCCGAAGAATGTTCGCCGTACAGCATACCTGTTCATTGGTCTCGGCAGCGCCTATATTCTGGACCGGCAATACAACGCGTCCTCTATAGTACGCAATCTGCGCACTTTGCAAACGGTATGTACTTTGCCTATCCGTGAGCATGCTTCTTGAACCTGTGCGCTTGACAGTGTGCTATGATTACCCTTGACTACAAGTGGAACTTTACACCGGAGAAGAGTGAACAGATTCCACAGCTGCATGAGCGTGTTGCACAGCGAGTGTTCGACTTACTCACCTCCAACGGCGGGTTATACATCAAGATTGGACAAGCTATTGGTGCCAATGCTGCGCTGCTCCCTGAGCCCATGCAAATCAAGTTTGCCAGCTTATTCGATGACGCGCCTCAGATTCCCTACTCTGTCGTACGCGATGTCTTCATACAGGAACTGGGAAGACCCCCAGATGGACCAAATGGAGTGTTTGCATACTTTGATCCACAGGCCGTTGCAAGCGCCAGCATCGCCCAGGTGCATCGCGCGCGCCTGCATCCGCAACCAGATGACGATGAGGATGAGGAACATTGGGTCGCGGTGAAGGTGCAGAAGCCGGCTGTAGGTACGCAAATGAATTGGGATTTAGGCGCATATCGCGCAGTGATGTGGATGTTCGAGAATTGGGCATTCGACCTCCCCGTTTACTTCGTCGTGGATTTTGTTTCGGAGCACCTTCGTCAGGAGCTTGATTTTATTCGCGAGGCCGACAACGCACGCAAGACAGCCGATTTCGTCGCCTCTGAACCCCGCCTACGAGATAAGGTCCATATTCCCCGCCTATATCCCGAGTACTCTACCCGGCGGGTCATGGTCGCGGAGTGGATCGACGGCGTACGGTTAAGCGATAAGGCGGGCGTCGAGCGTATGGGACATGTCGAGGACGTAATTCAGACCATGGTCGAGTTGTTCGCAGCGCAGATGTTTGATTGGGGTTGGGTGCACTGCGACCCACACCCAGGAAACGTCCTTGTTCGTCCCAGGCCTGATAACCCCAAACTCCCGCAACTTGTTCTCCTCGATCACGGGCTTTATGTACCCGTTCCGGAAACCTTCCGTTCACAGTGGGGATTGCTTTGGCGTGCGATGCTTGTTGGCGACTATGGTGGCGTAGAGAAGATCACAAAGGAATGGGGCTTTGGCTTACCCGAGCTTGTTGCAAGCTTCACCTTGCTGAGGCCGACAGTGCTCAAGAACAATCGTACGCGCAAGCCGGGTGACGAAGGTCAGAAACGAGGGCAGAGGAAG
>QFFD01000131.1:91179-106451 GCA_003314615.1 Pholiota microspora
CAGTGCTCAAGAACAATCGTACGCACAAGCCGGGTGGCGAAGGTCAGAAACGAGGGCAGAGGAAGCCCATGACTCAGTATGAGATGAGCGTGCGCATGAAGCAGAAGCTAAAAGAATTTTTGGCCGATACGGACCGTATGCCAAAGGTGTTAATTTTCCTGACGCGCAACATGCGCATGGTGCAAGGTGAGTCTCCCCTTGCTTTTGTCTGATCTTTCTCAATTTCTTGAAATAGGAAACAACCAATCATTTGGCTCGCCCGTCAACCGTATCAAAATAACAGGCCTATGGGCCTCCCGTTCGCTCGCTCGTCATCCCATACCCTACACTACCACATCTTCACACTCGCTACTCGCTCCTCTCTCCCCACACGCCCTTCGTTACCGTCTACATGCTTGGTCTGATCATTTCAGATTTCTCTCTACTCTCGCCTATTTAGACCTGCTCTTCTACCGCACACGCCTTGTTCAATGGGCCCATGATATTGGCGCCCGGGTCGCTGCATTAATCGGTTGGGATACGGGGAAAAAGGGTAGAAGGCTTGACTTTGAAGCGGAACTCGAGAAAGAGGTACGAGGGTTTGCTAAGACAAATCTTGGGCTGGATGTCGGTGACAAGGTGTTTGTTGGCTAGAGTGGGTATTTTTATTGCAGAACACTGCTCCGCAGCTTGTGCCATATACGGAAGAGCCTATACCAAAGAGCCATGTTATATATTGTATCCTATACCGCCACCACTTTGCGATTTAACCCTTTCTTTGCAGTCATATTGCAATGGGTATTCGGACTATAGACCGTAGATAGATTTTGTTTTATTACATGTATCCTGTAGAAATCATTGCGGTGGGCTGTCGAAACTTGCAGCGTCGATGATTTCTGCTTGACTCTAAGTAGTACAGAAGAAAACAAGAGACAGCAATTGTCCAGTAAGTCAGTGAGACAAATCCTCATTTGCTTCTGGTCACGACTCTCCAGGGCACCGCTTCGGGTCTATTTATAAATAATTATGTAAGTATGCTCACAAAGTATGCTAAATTTAGCCTCATAAGTTCATTGTGGGGCATTGTAGCCGGGAATCTACTAGAAGGATTGTTTTCAGAAAAATGACCTGCTTCCCTCTGGAGAGGGTAAGCATATATCAAATGTTTCTGGATTCGCACACAATTTTCAATTTAATTAATGTAGTCAGCTCTCGGCATGGATTACGGGGGCGTAAGTAGTAGAGGCTCGGAGTAGATTAGGTCGTTACCTTCGACATCAGGCCCAGCACAATGACACATCCCAAGGTGACATATACCGCACATCTGGACCGTTGTTCCCTAGATGGATGTTACACGATGTCAACACACTAGCCTGGAAATTCTGTCAGGCCTACGCCTGGTACCGTATGTTTTCCACTGTATGTTTTGTTGATGTTTTGCTTCTCTCTGTCAAAACAGGTGCAGATGCATTTCAAAAGTCCCATCGCAATCAATAGTGTCCGCAGACTTGTACATGCACATTTGTTCATCAGAAGTCTTCACCGAGCTTTGCGGAAAGCGGCAAGATGTCCCATGCGCTTAGTATGAGGGCTGTAGTACAAGTTAGCGCTGGACCACAGAACCATTATTCTGTTCTTGGAGAGAACAAGAGAAACTTGACTGGATTTAATCACAAATCTGACCATATTTTCGACTTTGTTTCTTCATGAGTAGTGAAGTACTTGTCTCTCCGCAGCCGATATGACGTGAACGGACTTGAATTTCTTGACTGCTTTGTCTCAAATCAAAGCCGAAATCAATGATTTAGTAGATATAACTTTCGAAGTCGGACAGAGGCAGCGCACATCCCCAAATATGAAAGATCTTCTCACAATTAGGAAAGACGATGCAACGTCGCAGGCGAAGTAGTCCAGTTGCAGAGTATATGGTCCTCTGAGACTTTGCACCTTCCGCGTTTCCGTAATGGAAGCTCAGGCGGAGAAAATCAAGGCATTCTGTTTCCCCGAAACTCTATATCAATCTTATGGTCAGGGTGCAATTGGCGTCAGAATGTTCAGAATGTGAAAATTTATGCAATCAAACAAAGATGTGAGAGAGGAATATGACGTTGAACATCGCAGACGCATGATAAAACTGACACGCAAGCTACGTGTTCAAGTTATAAAAGGCAGCGCAGTCATAATTGAAGTCTAGATGGTTGAGAAAGGATAGATGAATCCTCCCATGAGAACCATGATTGGCACAGCACAATTGCGCAATTTCCCCAACGTTTTGAATTTGGCCTCTCGAAAATTTCAGAGCTGGACGTTGCCGAGGGTGAAGAACTTTGAATCGGCCGTAAACTCGGCGTCTTGCGAGTCGATGCACATCTCATTTGTGAAGTAAAAGTACAAGAAGTTTGAAAATTGCAATTATATTCGAGTCCTGCGCATATGAAAATCTTCCCCGTAATGATAATTTACATTGACTATACAATATGTATACGGAAATTCTACGTGCACTGTACATCCTCGATGAAAGCCTCTAGCTTTTGAGTTAGTAACGGAGACGGGGCCACTCCTACGACATTTCTTTGTGCGTAGCCCATTGCGTTGTTAGTATATGTACATTCGCTTACATCCCCGTATTTTTGTTAAAGCTACATACAGACGTTATGTTAACAAGGAGTGGAATGGTTCTGATCTACCGAGGCATCTAAAAATGTATATATTGATCGACTTGTCCGTGAACGTGGGTCCTACGTCTTGATTTGCTGACGTAGACGTTTACTCGCACGATGCAACACCTGATGCATGAGTAGGCAGCCTGCGACATATCTCTATTCTTAGTAACGCTTAGGGCCTCGAGGGCTCATGTCTGCTCTGAGATTTACGATGTACGGTCATTTCTCGCCCATGTGGGTAGCCCGAAATCCGACGTTCACCTACCGATTCCGACCACAGGTAGCATGTACGTCACCTACTATCCCGAGCATTAGCGGTGCCTTGAACGTGCAGAAGACTTCCCTGAAACCGGGCGCTTAACTTCGAGCGGTGGAGTATGGCGGTCAAAATGGCGCATAATTATCGCGCGAAAACATTTTTGTTTTTTGGTGTAGCGCAAACATTTTTATGACAAATATTGATGCGCGAACATTCCTAGGTTAGTAAATGTTTGCGCGAACACTTTTGTTTTTAGCGCAAACATTTTAATTTCGCGCGAAAACATTTCACTTCTTCGCGCGAAAACATTTTCTTGCGCAAAAACATTTTTCTTGCGCGAACATTTTTGAGTTTTAATTCTACGCAACTAGTAATTTGAATTTTGATTTTCATTCTGTCATCTCTATATTAGGATATCAGGCGTCTGGGAGCAGTGCACGACGGATGGGTTCGTCCGTCTGATGCTTCATCAAGTCAGCAATTGCCTCTTTGATGTATTCCACATCTTTGGCAAACACTCCCTTCTGCGTCATCCCCAGAACAGTCAGCTGTAAACACCCTTCTCCCATGCCCCTTATGAATGCATTTTCCAACGTCGTTTGCATGTGTACACTGTCATAAAGTGTGTCCGGATGAAGAAGGCATTGTGCATAGCTTTCCCACCACTCGTTCTCCCACAAAATTTCGCACTCTTCTTTAAATCGGCAGCTTGCATGATGAGTAATTGGTGGACAGTTAAACGCCATCACTTTTCGCAAGAGGCCGATTCGAGCCTTTGTCTGGGTGAGCCAGTGGTAACTGATCATCCCAATATGCTCTCAAAGTAATGGACAGGACAGGCAATTCCATCAACTTGCAAAATGCAGGTTCAATCCACTGGTCAATGCGGTAACGTTGTGCAAGATAGAACTGAAGGATGGGACAAAAGAAGGTCCTCTGTTCAAATTGTTGAATCGAGTAGTCGATACCGTCCTTAATTTCGAGAAGAGTTGATAATTCAAGAACATCCATTAGAAACTTGTCACGACGGGGATGTTCACTATTTTGTAATGAGACTCAACATTTACTTGGCTAGAACATTGAATTAATAGCACACCTGGGTCCATGGAGTAGATATATAAGAAGGTTTTCAAATTTCTCGGATTGATATTGGTTGGTGGAAGAACAAATGGGTTATTATCTGTTGCTCCATCGAATCGGGGAGACGGCATTGAAAATATAGTATTGAGGACAGTTGATCTTCGGCTTAGAATACCGGTGTGAAGTCGGTATAAGACACACGATTTTTCATCATATGCCTGATAAATCGATTGAGACTGATTTAAATCCCGCCGCTGAATCGTGTTAATGTAGCCAAGTCATGGCTGTATACTTCTGAAGTTAACAGAAGCCCAATGTGTCACCACCATGCCACCTGGGTTGGCTGAATGATTGTCACTAACTAGTGTCACCCTTGTTAAGTAGCATAAGCAATTGATTAAAATGTTTGCGCGAACTTAAAAAAAAATGTTCGCGCAAAAAAATGTTTTCGCGCAAAGAAGTGAAATGTTTTCGCGCGAAATTAAAATGTTTGCGCTAAAAACAAAAGTGTTCGCGCGAAAACCAAATGTTTTCGCGCAAACATTTACTAACCTAGAAATGTTCGCGCATCAATATTTGGCATAAATATGTTCGCGCGACTCCCAAAAACAAAAATGTTTTCGCGCAATAATTATGCGCCATTTTGACCGCCATATAGGCAAGTGGACATTTAGCGCAAAATATTCGAAGTCGTCAATGGCTTGTTGGATGGTGTGAACGCGGAGGCTCTTCACGCTGAGATCAGGGTAGGGGTTACTCAGGCCATAGAATCGGTGCTCGAGGATTATGACGCTCCCATTTTGTTGTTGCGCTAGATAGTAGATGATTTATTATCAGCATGTCGTCCAAATCTACGAGAGGAAAACTAACCAATCAATCCGTTGATAGTCCTGTTGGTGAGGTACCCCTCAAAACCTGGAGGGCAACATTAGTCCGTTGTGTGTAGGTTGTGGGACCGAAACATACCCTCTGCGTTGCCTTCTCCCGGAGTCGCGATAATAATAGGGCCACCTGGTATGTCATGCATTTCAACAAACAGTACTCCCAACCGTCGAATTTTAAATCACCTGTTTCATAAAATTCATAAGTGTGCCAGAATCTCTGCTTGAACGTCCCAAGGGACGGCCTGTTGTGGTCGATGAGCTGATCAAAGTGATACACCGTCGAATAAGGCGGTAGTTCCGTTCCATTGCGGCTGACTACAGGTGCATCAGAGGGAGCGCTGACTAGGGAAATATTTGGAGGCGGGGGCATGTTCCCGTGTAGACGGTTGTCTGGCAGACGCGCATATACCTGCACTTGGTTGAACAGCAGGAGGAAAGCGCAGGAAACATATCGTGAATGCATCACTCTGCGACGGCGTTCAAAGAGTAGCACGCCCAAGCAAAAGAAACTGGACTGGACCGCATTCTTATAGTGTAGCCATAGACACGAGGAAGCTTTGATGATGATCCAGCCCTGTAAATGCGACGAATACAATGCCTCCCTTTGACGACCCAAAGTAGCTCTTCGAACTAGCTCGTAGAAGAGTGAATCAAAGGAAGAATGGCTGATTAGAAGAAAGATGGCAAATCGAGAGGTTCCACTATCCCAAAGGAAATGCATATACGTTGGCTACTAGTAGAGGTTGGCAACATCTCTGTACGGCAATTGGTCGGGCTGACCGAAGCTTCACATGAGAGTGTCTGAAGACGTAGCGAAGCTAGATGACTCGAAAATGGGCGCACGAAGTCATGAAGAAATTGTGGGATCTCTTAACGCAGTAAAAATTGCACCATCCTTGCAATTGTAGTAAGTATTTAACTCTCGCAAAGGAAAAGAAGGATTCGGGACATCAGAGACGCCGAAGTGAAAGCAAAGCAAGCTAGTCCAGTACAAATGCATTCAATTGAGAAGAATGCATGGATCAGAACTTTCAACGAGGGAGTCGTAAATCATCGCCGCTGCCAAAGAGCTATGGAGTGAGATTGGAATTGAAAGTAGCATATAATTGGAGTTCATAGTCTGGCTTTATACTGCGTCCGTCGTAATTCAGTGTGAGCGCCTGAGTGGAGGAGGAGGCGAAACACATGAGATCATTTTGATTTTAATTTCGGAGTAGCAACGCCCCCACGTGACTGCAGACTGTCGCGTCTTCGAGTTTCCCTTTATATTATTCGAACCACGACCAAACACAGAGCAAATAGATATTGACGTCCGCGTCGTCTCTTCTTGCCAACGTCGTCCCGGTTTCCTTCTTTTGCTCGTTCTCGACCAGCGCACAGCGGCCGTCGCCGTCTCTAACGTTCACGAAGGCCTTACGCCCCCTCACGCAGCCTACGCCATCACGCTCTCTCAAGAATCAACGATTTGGCCAAGAACTACACCTTCAACATGATCTCTCTCATCCCTACCCTGATCCTCGCATTCATCTCTTTTATAGCCTCAGCCTTCATGATACTCCGCATTGTTATCCCTATCTTGCCGCCGAGCCCTCTCAGCAAAAGGGTTTCACCTGTAGGTTCTTTCTTAGCGGAATTATGAATGATTCGAGTTTACCCATTGTTCTCTACCATTGTAGGCCGAATTTGGATTACCCACCTTCCGATCGCTATCTCCAGCAGACAAGAGCCATTTATGGTTCGCAAGTCTCGACCTTGTCGCCCTGACTCTTTTCGTATGGCAGACCATCAATGAGTCGACTGGACCCTCAGGACTTGCTCTTGCAACAGACCCAGGCTCAGCTGTGAGGCTGTGGATTGTAGTGACGATTAGGCAAACATGTCTTCTTTTCATCACAGCTATCACTCTACTGCACATTCGCATGGCGAACTCAGTCTCCTTCGGCGCAAAGCATTGGATGATTTGGGGACCTACATCCCTCTTCGTCATTACGTCCACCGCAGTTGCGGGCGTTCTCTCAGGATCTGGAGTCACTACACTTTTCTATGGAATGACAGCTTACACAGCTACTGTCGCTGTTTTCAGCAGTCTTGCCTTTGGCTACCTTATCAAAACCCTTTTTGCTATCAAGAAAAATCTCGCTGTCATCAATGAGTCCAACGATGTTTGGCCTCCTATGCGAGAGGGTGAAGAGAAGCCGAGGCCTTCGTTTGCTACTGAAGACATCGATGCCATTCGGGATGGCGCCTCCTGGATTACTTCCAATCCTGGCTCTCGAAGAAACTCTGCCTCAGCATGGTCGTTTTCAACTCATCATACTATGACAACTTCGCAGCACAACGGCCGACCACAAACCGCGACCCATCCTTCTATTCCAGCGAAGTCCTCTTTCTGGTTTAGCTCAAACACTGCAAATGATATCCAGGTTCCCCCCGTCCCGCCTCTTCCGTCTCCCTATGGTCCGATGTCTCCAATTTCTCCGACCATGGCAGACCCCGACCCTTTTAGAAAGGATCCCCCAACTCCGAAGCACCAGAAAACCCGCATGGGTTCTCAAAGCTCGTGGTTGACCTCTTCAAACGGCTCACACACTACTGTCACTTCTTGGTCTTACCCAACGACCCACCGCAGTCAAAGTCACTATGAGGGCACTGTACATGAAGAAACCACTACCCGCAACGGAACGCCTCAAGATTTCCACACCGTCCCAGGAAGTCGACCAACAACACCTGCGATGGCTGATGCTCAGGTTCTTGGCGGGTATGGCTATGCTGAAAAGGGATTGTCTACTTTTACCTCTCCTCCTGGAACGACGATTGAAATTTCTATGACACCTGCTATTGGATGGTCAGTAATGATTTGGCTCCCTCTTGTGCGTGTCTCTTTTTGCCTTCCAAGTTCATAGACTGACAAAAAAAAATTGACAGGGTTTTGCATTACCTTACTTTATTACTCTTGCACAGAATACAACTCCCTCGAATATCCTGCAGATTCTCTTTGTCCTCTCTGTGACACTGTCCTCGCCGATCTTGGCGGTCAATCTGCTCTGTGGATCACCCCTTCCTATTCCAGTTGGAATCTTTGAATCTAACGATCGCCTTGGCGGGCTGCCTACGGATCCTAATCGGCCAATGATCCACGGTAGCTTCCCTCCACACGCATTTTCCCATGAATACAAGCGTAGCACTAGCTGCAGCGTCACTGTCGTGGAAGCGCGCCGCAGCGGCGACGTTTGGCTCAGTAAGGGTAACGCCGTCGACGGAAAAGGAAAAATTGGCCGTGCGGTTGGAATGCTCTCAACGCGACCCAAGCTTTCCGTCCTGCCTCCAGAGGACAATGATGATGTGGTCGACCTCCCGCCCATTCCTTTTGCCGATGATTCTTCTGTTCCTTTCCATGTCGGCGGTACCCCACGCTCGGAAATAAGCGCCCAGTTTGGGCGGGTAAGGTCGCAGTCCAAGGCAAGCTCGCAGAACTCTGGAATGGATGAGAATGTACAATACGCGACGCAGATCATGATCGCGCAAAGGCACTACTCAGCCCTCGCACAGACTGTAGTCGTCCCAAGTGGCTCTACAACTTCGGGCCCGCACAGTGCAAGCAGCCATCGCGATTCGGCGGGTGTTCAGACGTTGGTTAGCACTGCTAGCGGCGCTGCGAGCAAGCGAAATAGCCATGCGTCGCACTTGCGTTCCCGATCGGTTTCGTCCGTCAATGGAGGACTTCTTCAAACTCAGGCGGCACAGGAGCACTACAACCCCAGCCCCCCGCCATCGTTCCCGCTGCCTCCGACACCGCCTAGCGTACGCACCGCCAGGCTCGCCATGCTCTCACACAAGAAGTCCTTCTCGTCAGGTTTCTCTCTGAGCCACGTTACCGAGCTCGAAGGAGATCTAGACGGCGAGCTGAATGAGATCGACGCGCTGACCGCTGGTGTTCTCCCTCTGCTTGTGCCTGGTCTTAAAGTCGGCGATGATATGAAAATCCGCAAGGGCGATTATACACCTCCCAGTGGCAGTCTTGGTAAGGCGAAAGGGAGGAAGATGGCACCAGTGAAGAAACTGGCTGAGTTTGGAGAGGACTTTTCGTCCCCTGAGATTCATTCTACACCGGCTAGGAGGCGTAATCCCAGAGGCAGGAAGGAGAGTGGACACAAGAGGAATCACTTCAGTCTACCTAGGTCAGTAATTTGCTTAGACATTTTCACCTCAATAGTTACTAACTTCGTATTCTCAACGATCTAGCTTAAGCCTTGGGAGGGAAGGTATGCAATCATTAGCCACATGGGGCGCAGACATTCGACATGCTCTTGAGTACAAAGTTGGCCAGTACACTGCCGTGCCCAACAATGTCGATCTGAGCCGAAGAAATACCGTCGTTGGCGTCGAGACTGCTGATGATGTCGACCACCAGCCGCTCCGATCTGTTCAAGAGGACTCGGAGGAGGAGCAGGGCGTATCTCGCAAGCTAACGCGTGCCTTATCCACTCGCTCCATGGGCCTTCGCGCCGATGTCCCTCACGACGTCGATACCGCTCGTTCATCCATTGTCACGATCAACAACATGCCAGCTTCGGCCGCCTCCACTATAACGCTGTTCGAAGACTTCGAAGCTGGGTTGAACTCTGGTCCTCAAGCTGAAAGCACGCCGCATAATAGTGTCTCCCAGAAGGCTGTCTCACGCCACCCACCACCGCCTATGCCTGACTATAGCTCCCGTCGCACAAGTGGGATCCGCTATATCAAGTCTGGCAATATTGATACACAAAACCAACCATCGCCATACCAGATGGAAGACCTACAGGAATACCGCGAACCCGAACAAGCAGTGTCTGCCCTCGCCTCGATTGCTCAATGGTCATCGCGCGCTGTACGCCCGCTGATTCCCAAGGCCAGCAAGCTTCAACGCAGCCCCACCGAGTCGACCTCGCCCAAGGAAGGTCTGCGTACACTGACCCTTCTGCAGGACCGTGGCAATACCAGTCCAACGGCGTCCGAGATACGCCCCCTCACCATTGGCAAAGCACAAAAGCAGCGCAAGACCCCTGCTGCAAACCTAGGCCGCCAAGATGAGAACGCGCCTGCTCCTATTGCTCCCGTTGGACGCACGGGCTCGTCGAGGAACAAGAACCTCAAGTCGCTCACTCTGGTCAGGTCCGAGACCGCCAAGAAGCGAGGCATCCTACGTCAAAATGAAGTCCTTCCTGAAGTTGTCGTGCGTCCACCATCGACAGTGGAGCACACCGCCTTTGCATACAGTTCCCGTGATTGATTCACGATATACCCATACGCCCATGCCTTGACAGGCTGGGCTTCCATGGTTTGATATCTTTTGCACTTTTTATTAAATTTGTTCTGCTGTGAATGAACCCTTCAGCTACTATTTTTCCTATGTCTTGCTTTTGTTCGTTTTACTATCCTCGTTTGCTATCCAGTCCTCGCTATCTCGCTTTCCCCTCCATCGCATTGCATCGCACGTATCCCATCCCACTCGCATAATTCTTTTCGTTATGTCATCCACTCCAAGCACTATGTTGCTTTCACTTGTCGTATATCCATCCTCGCTCCGCGCTCTGCTCTTTGTTCTCCGCACTATGCTCTTTGCTCTGTTCCATACTTATACCAAGTCCCTAACTCTCAGTAACCGGTTGCTGTCTTTCCAAATGTTTTCTACGTAGTACGTTCTTACCCCTATGCCACCTATGCTGTCTCTGTTATATAGTCCATACGCTCTTCTCGGTAACTCGACTGGTATTCTTTTGTTCTTGATCCATAGCGCGCGTTTTCCTTACCGTATGTGCTCTTGATGAAAACAATATACAGTTCGACAAAAAATGTATGTAGCAATAGAAGACAATCTCGAAGCTTTTACACTCATTGATATTGGTATCGTGGATGGACAAGGTGTGCTCTACATTCATAGGCTATAGCGAGTCGAGTAGGCCAAACATACTAACAACAGCGATGGGAGCGGGGCCCCCTTCTCTGGCTTTTGTCTGCCCACAATAAGCGATGACGTATTTTGAGGGATGCCACGACACTGTTGGTGAGGGAGCGAGGGCTGGTACACGATGGAGAGGAACGCCTGTCTCTGTCGCGCACTTCAAAGAAAAATGTGAGGAGACAAGGACGATATGAGTATGAAGGCAACATACAATATCGATATATGATCCTGCAGTAGCGATGGCCAGGTATTCGCCGTCGAAGGAGAAGCTCAAACCATTGACAGCGTGCCTAAAATAAACACATGAATGCTCATAGGATGAATGAAGCAAGAGTGTACGTACTCGCAAATGGATATTGTCCGCGCGCATATCCAATCATTGAGGTCAAATACATTGATGATTGAGTCGAGTCCTCCGGAAGCTAGGTATCCACCACGAGGGTCCAGTGCTAGAGCAATGCACCCGCCAACATGTGCTGCAGGACTTTCACGCACAGTAAGTGAAGGATAGTCTACGACGCGTAGTGTGTGTTCCGTCTGGTGACTGATGACCACCCCGTCCCCGACATGGTTGAATAGTGCGGTGGAACCAACAATCTGTACGAAGGACGGTTATTAATGATGTCAGTCGAGGCCCAACTGTAAGAGACGTACTGATTCACGGTCAGAGAGGTGCCATTCGTCTTTAGTATCCTCGCGTGACCGTCCTAGAGTCATAAACGAAAGCTGGTGGCCAACAGTGATATATAGCAGAGATCGTCCATCCGGGGAGTAGCTGGTCTGTACTGGCGTTACTGATGACTTCAGGTTTATCTGCTGGATGTATCGACTTTCTGGACAACGTTTCACATGAATGGTGTGCCATATAAGTATTATAAAAGAGGAATATACGTCGTGCATCCCAGAACACAATACGTCGGTCTTTCTGGCTTGATGTACAGAAAAGTTCCGGGTGCGTAGGGTTCCATGAGACATAATCAACGTCTTCTGAGTGGCCCCCACTGTATGTAGTCGCACTGCGGGCTTCCATCTATGAGATATAGTATCATAAGCGCCGGATTGAATAATGAAAGAACATAAGCATATACGCACACTTTTGTCTGGATTCCACACCCTTGCGAGCTTGTCAATGCCTACAGCGGCAAGCTTCTTCCCATCGCAATTCCATGCAACATGGTTCATCGCCTGCGAGCTCTGCATGCGATAGTCGCGCGGCTTGAACGCGGAGAAAGTCGGTGGCTACACGAATACGTAGGGGTCCAAGAAGCTGGTATGAGTTATAAGCGCTCGTCGTCGGTTAATAGGCGTTCGTACATGAATTCCGCGAACGGCAAAGGTTGTATGCAGGGGAGGGGACGGAGGGCGTTCTGGGGGAGGGATTTCATCTTCTTCCTTTGTTGCTGGTGGGGCTTGCAACGACATTGTGAAGTGCTACTGAGAGTAAGAGGACTAGAACCAAAGATTCAAATCGGAAGGTTTATTGTATCACGTGGCTTCACAAGTACTTACCCGCTCGACACAATTCAATTTGTTGTCGCCTCGACCCTCTTCGGAATGGCAAAGAGTACAAAAATTATCATAGCCCGAAGGTAAGTACGGTCGGCTCCGATTTGTTCGGAAGCACACTGCAAATTACCATTTCGGGGAAATATTTCCTAAATTGTCTACATCACATTACATCAAGTTGTATCACATCGCCGAGGGCGACGACAGATGAACAAACAAAAAGCTTCCGACACATATGAAATATACATTTGCATCCTCGTAAGAAGAATGCAGCAAAAAAAAACACTCTCAATACATATCACAATTTTGCTTCGCGTTCAGCAGTCGCACTCGGCATGGAGCACGTCAAGCTTTCAAGCCAGTTCCCAATAATGTCGGTAACTTCATCCTTCGCCTCCACCAGAACCCAGTGACCTCTCCCTTCAAGCGCAACATCCTGATATTTCGAGATGAATTTCCTGGCTTTGCCGATGGCGAATGGGACCGCGGTTTTGTCTAGGGTGCCCCAGATAAATAGCACTGGGAGATCTTCTCGTAGATGTGCATCTAGGCCGTATGCTGCAACACAGTGTCATTAGTATGAACTCAACTCAGACTCGTTTTTATCCTAGTCCAGAATGCGAAGCGTACCGAGTTCCTCGTCGTGCCGGAATTTACTTGTTCTGTAATAGTTCAAAGGTCCAAACATCCCTTGTTTCATTTGTGAGTGATAGTATTCAAGTTCCTGTGAGATGAGAATGTGAATCAGGATAATACACTGCATTATCTGCGTACGTACATTTTCGTTCAAGACACAAGGGCATTCTTTATCCGGACTCTTCAATAGTAACTTCTCGAGTCCTCCCAGTCTATGGAAGCCAGATCCTGATCCAGGAGGACTGTATGTTATTCGGAGGAATTTTTTGAGCTGTGAGGATTTCAGTGTTAGCAATTTATCGCAAATGGTTGTGATATCGCGATGATTTATTTACATGAGCAAGAACTTCGAGGTTAGCTCTGGGACTTGAGAAGTACAGTTGATATCCCAGATCAGGCGCACGACGGACAACTTCTTCGAGGGGGAGGTATTCACGAGAGGGAGGTGTGTATGGTACGCTCAACCTGTGGTAAACGTAAAAAGCTTCGTTTTCCTTGCATCCCAGAATCGAGAAGAAACACGAAACTTACATGACCAGAGCCAGAATCCGATTGGGATACCACAGCGCAAAGCGCCCGACAATGAACGAGCCCCAGTCGTGGCCAATGAATACCTACACCATAAATAGCCGTACTTCCCGTAAGAGCAGCACTCACCGCTCGTTTGATCTCCAACGCGTCTAGAAGGGCTGCGAGGTCCATACAAAGTTTCTTGGTCGAGTAATGCTCAGCGTCGACAGGTTTCGACGTTCCTCCGTAGCCTAACATGTCCGGCGCGATGATACGACAGCCTCGACGCACCCATGGGCCGACCTGGAAACGCCATGCATACCTACGAGGCGAAAACCCGTAAAGTTCGTGAGGAAAAATCGCATGACGAGGCCTTGTGACCGAGAGAAGTCTACATGCCAGAGATCAGGAAACCCATGAACGAGAACGAGCGTAGGGTGCCGCTTCGGATCGTAGCCTTCTGGCTTCTGGTCTACCTGTTCAAACGTTCACGAAAGCAGCAAACCCAATGAGCGCCCCTCCAGGGTAATCGCGTATCGATGTCACAGAGGACTCACAAAGTGATATGTGTTTCCAGTGTACAGTCTCTCTGTTCTATGGTTGAAGCTCGCTGGGTTCTGAGGGTCCATGGCTGGAGTATGATGTGTACGGAGGAGGAAGAGAGCCTGCAGCCGGGGTAACCGGCCCAACTCCACAAGTTACCCGAGGAGGGTGTGGGGTCAGGAAGGGAACTAAAAATAGATTGTTGATGTGTGCCTCGACGATGACATCGACCACCTTGAACTTTGGAGGATTTTCAGTGTGGAAAATAATAAACAATGTTGGTTTGTATGTTGCAGAGATTTCCCTCTGTGCTTTACGCTGGCTGAGCATTCTTATTTACGCAGATTCAGAATTTTAAGTAGTACTTCGGCGTCAAAGTAAATCAGCTTCTGGAGCTGTGCGAGTATTTTCGGCGCGATCGAACTAGTCACTTTCAGCGTGAGTTTCATCGAAGTCTCACTAACGATAGGGGAACCAGTCTTAAACAAGGAAACAACACCCTTTGGTGAATCAACGAGGGGGTCACTGATCACTAGCAGCTCTGTAGATAATAGCTAGAGGCTAAATGCATATCACCTATAAAAACAATAAGAGTATTAGACGCCTTTGTTGGGGTATTTGTGTGTCCGATGCTCTAGTCAGCAAAGTTGTACTTGGGTCGATTATATATAGCGCAGACCAGGTTAGATTATCGGAGGAGGGTTCGGGCCCCTTCTTTCAAAACGTCTCAACAATAGTATTCAATGAGCATGAATTTTGAAGGTGTCATTAACAAGAATGCAGCGCGGAGGTAATGGTATGTCACAGAGAAGATGCGAGCTGCGTTCAAGATGCAGGAAGTCTGGGGGGATTGAAGAGGCGCTCAGAGTTCGGCGGCGGAGTTTGAATCTGCGGCTCAAACGCAGTTCTTTCAACAAGCTCGGTGCCGGTGCTCGACTGTGACGACAACCACCGTCTCCCACTCCCACAGCTCACCCATCCCCCCATCGTCTTCTACCTTCGCCTCGCATAACCACCCTCTGTTTTCACTGAAATTTCACCACGATACATATCCCTAATCCGTCTCTTTTCAACACCGTTCATATAACCTCCGTTTTTTACTCAGTACGCTCCACAACCGCTCGCTACTTCTGACCGGCTTAATATTTAGATAATTCTATCAACTAGCTTTTACCATG
This sequence comes from Pholiota microspora, assembly GCA_003314615.1. Classification (NCBI taxonomy): domain Eukaryota; kingdom Fungi; phylum Basidiomycota; class Agaricomycetes; order Agaricales; family Strophariaceae; genus Pholiota; species Pholiota microspora. Next base: position 106,359 of record QFFD01000131.1, read on the forward strand.
CCCTCTACTGTAACATCATCTACTCCCGCTCGTCCGGGGACCAAAGTGCCCACGACCAAACCACGCGCCGCGGTGGCTCCGCCCAAGAAACGT
>QFFD01000134.1:0-12108 GCA_003314615.1 Pholiota microspora
GTCGCTTTCAGTCTACATCAAACATCAAGCGTATACGCCAACTTATGCTCGTCCGCCATTGCACACCTTTCGGGCTCGTCTACGGAGCCGCGATCCCTGTAGTTGCCCGTATCACTCAACGCTGGCATTCTATACTTATGTGGCAGCCTCAAGGATCTGTATCCGATCAAAGCTTGACGAAATTCTAGCATGCATCATGTTCATATTTTGCGCCTCTTCTCAGCCCGAATTGCTTTCGCGGAGATAATCCGTAACAATGTTCCCACTGTTCCTTCTCGTCTCTTTCGCGCAACATCCCCGACTTAGATTATGTCACCATCGTTCTTGTCGAAGAAGTATCTTCCTAGATAAGGACTGCACAACAATGTAGTCATCGATGAGGATGCGATTAAAACACAACATCACTTTGGATCCTCTGTACTCCCACCTACCTACGGATGGGTTACCTTGCCCGCACTTCTGTTTGTTCTTGCGAGCCCTTTGTTATAACAGAATAAAGACATCACACGCGAACCAATCCGCCTCGCCTCGCCAAGCATACTTGAGGGTACCCACATTACAACGATCACCGCGATTGGTGTGGCTGACAATACAAATACAATAACATAGCTAATAATAAACCAATCGCTTGACTGCAATCACGAGTGTACAACTCCTCGTATTGCCTAAAAAGGGAATCAGGCTTCCTCTTCGGGAATTTCAGAGACCAGTGGCACAAGTGGCTGACATAAATCAACCAGACGGGGGACAAACAAGGCCATCGCAAAAAGGCGTATATAATGAGGGCCACCATCTCCTTTTCTGCCCATCGCCTCTTGGCTTCTTCCCATCAAATGCCACTCGCCCTGGGCCACTCTCTCACTTGTTATCTCATCTATACTCTCATCGATGTACTCGCCAGCTTCATCGACGGTCGAAGAATACTACCAAGCCGTGACCGTCGCTTCCCGAGCATCATCAGCGACCCCGCCCAATGGCATGTCTGGACCATCGTCAGTTCCATGCAATCTCTGTACCACTGACAGATAGTATCGCTATTGCAGACGAGGATCCCGAGCAGAGTGTCGTAACCTTCAGCTGCATGCGCCACACAAAGCCACTCCGCAGTCTTGGGACCTGGTGTGAACTGGGGCTGCGGGGAGCGACCATATGAAGAAGTTTCATTCTGAGGTCTGGGCATGTCAGAACGCGGTTTCGTAGTTCACCACAGTTGATTGCTGTCGCGTTGATGGACTTCTCGCGGCAGCGTCTCCCGGCGTGGCACCTCCCTTCCCGAGCCAGTTGGTGCATGTAACATTCGCATCAAACCTTGGGTTGAGAGGTGGAGCATGCACTAGGCTGTTGGTTACCTCTGTTCGGACCCTTGTCTGGCGAGCGGTGTCTGGAGTGAGGTCAGTCTTAGTCTTTTGGTTTTTGTCTTCTTTTTCTTTTTCTGACATTACCCTCCAGGTCCATGACATCTTGGCGAAGGAGTCATCACGTAGTTTCTCGCTCTTCCAACGCGCGAACTATGCTTACTGACCCGCCTTTAGTTATCAGCTCCTTGATTATCGCCCAACGCGATTGCGTCTTGCGTCGCTTCGTCAATATGACAAGAAAGCCTGCGTGTTTACTCGCTTTGGAAATTTTGTTCAACCTCATTCGCAGCCGTGCTCCAAAATCTACCAACACATTAATAAGTAGTGCCTCTGCACTTAGCGTCCAGTGGACTGCTATTCAATCCCAAATGGTTTATGCCAATTTTATTTTATTTATCTTTTCAAATTGTAAGTTCATGCCTGTCTACATATTGAATCCTTTCTCATCGCTGTTGTATCTCCACAGCTTCTATTTTCTTTCTTTCTTTGTTTTCTCTCTCATTGGGTCTTCGTTATAATCGTTTCATGGTCTTCCCCTCATTCGAGTGTTCTGTTTCTCATTCTATTCAAACGTCTCATTTCACCATTTCCTCTTCCCTTTATGACTTTGATTCATGCGTGCGGCATGTTAAGAACAAGAACAAAACATTTATGCTAGTCTGAATCAAATATATTCCCCACAGATCTTTCTTTTTTTCTTTTCTTCTCCGATTCCCCAATTTTCTCCTTCACAAGTCTAGTATTATAATCATGAACCATTATGGGTCTTCTCTTACTCTCTAATTATGGAAACCTCAATCTATTGCAAAAACCTATATGCTAGTCTGATAATCTGATTCTGTGGGAAATATATTGGAAAAACATGGCGACTCGCGTCAATTAAGATGATTTAACAATCAAAACTGTGGCTCTGATTGTAGAGTACTCCGCTTTTGTCTACTGTAGAAAGAACTTTGATTTCTTGGACATTTGCGGTATGAGCAGAGCGGTTAGTACTGCGCAAGTATTGCCAGCGCCCAAGACAATATTCCCACGGCACTGTTTACACGAGCACGTCGCCAGTATTCCCGACTTGCTTCATACCACCATCCCCAACCAGATTTGACCAATCTAGAATGTATATACCACTAGAAATCCACGAGCTGATCCTCCATCACCTTGACTTTCCCCCTGGCATAGCTTCCTACGGCACCATCTCCTCACCGGATATCGCACAAAAACGAGCTGCATTACGGGCTTATTCCAGGGCATCGCGTTCCCTATGTGTTGCTGAAAACTCGCGGAGGTTCTCCTCAGCCTTGATGCACATAAGATTATCCTCGCAATTCTCGAGTACGCTTCAGATACGACATGCACTCTCGCCCATTCGAAGCTTTACTGCGGTATTGCGGGATAGTCTGAAATTTCCGGCGCTTGGGATGATTTACCATCTTTTGCCCTGACCATTGAGACGGGCTGTGTCCCACCTACCGAAGATCAGTTTGTTTGGACGGCTGAAGTTGGTTCTCTCATCAACGCGCTGCACGGACAGAATCACTGGTATCGAGCATTTGATGCTGAATTTCTCGTCATACCAACATGCAAGCTACTATCCCCTGGAGTATATGGACCTCGATTGGGATTTACGCAGCGCCTTTCATTCACATTCTTTCGATCTCCGAGACTGAAGCAATTGCATCTATACGGCTTCTTCGCGATCGAAGGCAACATATTCCACGGCACTCATCTTGACACCCTTGAAATATACCAGACAGAAACATTCAAACTCACGGAGACGAAATCTTGGTGCCATCCAGGTCGCCTCAACTAGATCGATGTCCATAGATAATACTGTCTCTTTGCAAAAACCTACGCACTCAAATGATCCCAATTCCTCATCTTTCCCCAACCTCCAAAATCTGTATTTCCGCATTGAGAAACCTAAAATATCAAGGGCACTCAACATCGCCATCGAAGCCTCCCCGACACTTCGAGAGCTTCATCTCAACATCGTTGGCCTTTATGATTTCTGGATCTCTTTCCAGCGTTCTTCTGACATGATTCCTTTGTATCATCTTCCTTGTGCACACTTCCCATATCATTGAAAAATATTCAGCTTTGAGATGACGATTGACTGTACAAGTCCATACCCGTGGCCTACTCCTAGACCGCGTATAGCCTCTTCTGACTGGAACTCCATGGACAATTTACTCGCAACCCCGAAGTTCGTAGCTATCCCACACATCTACATAGCTCTCAAATTTTGTATCAGCGGCAAAATGGTTGGCGTGGAATATGCTGCGAAGTCAGAGCAAGAAGTGAAAGACTCGTTTCAAGTTGAAGCTCTTCCTAAAGTCTCGAATTCAAGACGAAAAAAGGTGGAGTTCCGTCTCGATGTTTCGTTGGTACAGCTTGAAGATTCCGCCTCTCTCGAGCAGTATTTCAAGAAGAAACTGGTGTTGATCAATATGGCATTTGGAGGGAGGAGAAAATTAGGAATTCCTTCATGATTCGGGCGAAGAATCAGTTAACAATTCGTACAATTAATGTCATTAAATATGTATTTGGCCAGCATAGACCCATAACCGTAACCCTCGTAAATGTTGCTATATATGCATTTCCAGCTGCTTGTCCTGTCGCAAGCCACAAAAAAAGAGTTGCCTCGTTAAGTAAGACGCATATCATCACCGATCTCCTTCTTGATCTTCAGCAAGATGGCCGTTTTCCAGTTGTCGAGCTTCGTGATCTGGTCGAACTCGAAGACAGCGGCGGTGAACGCTTCTACGTCGCCACCCTCTACGGCTTCCATCAATGCGTTCACAAACTTGGCTTCACGGGTAGAAGCAAAGGTCACGTCTTGGTTGCTATACTTCTGCATATTCCGTCTGGCTGTGACGGAGTCCTATGAAAGATAAACCTTGAGTGAGATAGATTAGATAGATAGAGCTAGAAAGCGTACATTCATGGCAAGCGCACACAAGCTTGACCTAAGCCAGTACTCCTTGACGCTGTACTTGGTCAGCGCAGAAGTAAGAGAGTGGTCAGCAACCTGTTCGTAACGAGCGATGGCCTGAGGATATTCTCCGAGCTCGGCATGCAGATCAGCAGCATCTTTGAAGCACGCGTTCGCAGTCCTACGCCAACATCGAGTTAGCTTCAGGAGAGACGATCAATGAAGAGATTAGGAAATTCACGCAGTGGCGTCTTCTTGGGAATACCACTCGCCCGCCCGTACGTAGCTTTCGCAAGCTTTCCTTAGATCATTAGACTCCTGGAGATAGATTTGGCCAATCTCCTTCTCTCGGTCGGCGGCTTGTCTGAAGCGGCCTCCTTTGGTGAGGTGCACGATAGTCTGCGTAAGTGCCTGGATAGCGACTGCGGGGCTGTATTAGCTCCACCTGCTCTCTCCACCGCCACGAGCAACCACTCACGGTCTGGGAATCCTCGCTTGTACGCTTTCGAAGCGTTCCACCAGGCATTTGCAGCCTCGTTCTCTTCCTTACACTGTTCCCGGCACTCTGCTTCTCGGGCGAAAGCGTCCCCGGCTTCTTTGAACAGTTTCTCGATCTTGAACGAATTTGCAGCCTGCTGATAGAGATCACCTGCCTCCTCGAACTTTGTGGATGCAGATGTAAACCATCCGCCAGATGAGTTGGCACGTTTGTCCGCCTTTTCGAGGAGGGTCTGGGCAGGAGATTTGGAGGGCATAGTGAGCGTAAAGAGCAGGAGTAATACGTACTGACACACTGGTCACTGCCGCAGATCCCAAAAAGGGGTCATCTGATCAACTCCTCCTGCCGCGAAGTGTGTAATCTACTGACGTCGTTGGTAGAAACCACATCTTTCTTCCTTCCCCATCTACCACCATGTCCGATCTCCCTATCCAAGCTATCCAGTCCCTGTCCGATGCCCATCCAAAGCCAGCAGAGATAAATTTCCAATACGGCACTGCGGGCTTCAGAACACTGTAAGTGCTCTCCTCGTTTCTGCGAAATCAACCAGTGTAATCGGGAATCGCTCAACAGGGGAAGCACACTTGATTCTGTGCTGTTTCGTGTTGGTGTCCTCGCAGGACTTCGAAGCAAACGTTTAGATGGAAAAACGATTGGCGTCATGGTCACCGCGTCGCATAACCCTGAACAAGTAAGAGGAAAACCCATTTGCAACGACTGAGCACATATTGACGCGTTGTTTGACCAAGGATAACGGCGTGAAGCTGGTTGATCCACGAGGAGAGATGCTCGAAGCATCCTGGGAAGCCCACGCGACGATAATCGCGAACGCTGCTACTACAGAGGCATTCATCGAGGCACTGGGAAATCTCATCGTGAACGCAAAGATCGATCTCTCAAAACCTGCAAGGGTGGTCTATGCTAGAGATACTCGACCCTCAGGACCTGTTCTTATTTCCGCACTAGAGGATGGGTTCAAAGCCCTTGGCGTAGAGGCGCGCAACGCCGGCGTTACGACCACACCCATTCTCCATTACCTGGTCAAGGCCATCAACACAAAAGGAACAAAGGACAGCTACGGCGACGACTCGGAGGATGGATATTACACGAAACTCACCACAGCGTTCAAGAAGCTCATCGTGTGTAATTTTTACTTCTGTTCTGTGGGTTTCCCTTTAATTTCGAATTCATGTAGGCCGGCAAGGCCAAACCAGACCCCGTCGTCATTGACTGTGCCAACGGAGTGGGTGCAAAAGCGGCTGAAAAGCTGGTAGAATATCTCGGGGACAGCCTTCCTCTGATCTTGGAAAACACCGACATTATTACGCGCGGAAAACTCAACGATTCGTGCGGAGCAGACTTTGTGAAGACTCAGCAGAAACTGCCTCCCAATCTGGTTGATGACATGAAACCAGGCCAGAGGGCCTGCAGTCTCGACGGAGATGCTGATCGCTTGATGTACTACTGTCTAGATGAGCGCAGCCAGTTCCATATGCTCGATGGCGACAAGATCGCTGCCTTGGTGGCTGCTTTCATCGTGGAGCAGGTCAAACTCGCAGGCTTGGACTCAGAGGTCAAAGTCGGTGTTGTACAGACAGCCTATGCAAACGGCGCATCTACGAAATATCTGCAAGAGGTACAAGAATATTGTTTTATGAGGCGATCTAAAATACTAATATACCATTCTAGCGTTTGCCAGTCAAATGCGTACCCACAGGCGTCAAGCATCTCCATCATGCTGCCGAAAACTATAACATCGGTATCTATTTCGAAGCAAATGGCCATGGCACCGTCTTGTTCTCGCCAGCTACTCAGCAAATCCTAGCCACACACGAACCCTCGACTCCAGCGCAGTCAACCGCCTTAAACCACCTAATCAACCTCACCCAACTAATCAATCAGACAGTAGGAGACGCCCTCTCCGACATGCTCCTCGTCGAAGTAGTCCTCGCACACAAATCATACTCAGGAGTGGAGTGGAACTCACTATATGCGGACCTACCCAACCGGCTCGTTAAAGTCGTCGTCAGCAACAGGAACACGTTCAAGACAGAGGATGCAGAGCGCCGCCTCGTGAGCCCTCCGGGACTGCAGGATAAGATCAACGAGCTTGTCCAGCGATACGAAGGAGGCAGGTCATTCGTCAGGCCGAGTGGGACGGAGAATGTAGTCCGAGTTTACGCCGAGGCATTGCTGAAAGCACAAGCAGACGGTATGTATTCCTTTCCTGTTATATCAAAGGCCGGGGTCGCTAACATATCTTTTTCGTCGTCGACAGAGCTTGCATTCCGCGTTGCTGGTCTCGTTTACGACGAAGCAGGTGGCGATCCGGCCAAACGCCCCAAAGAATTCCTATGATAAGAAAGAGTAGAGAAGCCAACTGTATATCTGTATTTCATTGCCTTCCGAAATCTTGTTGATACATGGCATTGTGGGAACGTGTACAGTAGGCATTGAAGCGCGATGCGAATTATATTTTGCAGCATCTGTGGACAAGGCAAGTAATGTACGCGGTGTGCACTTGCCCGTCCTTTTTCAATTTAACGACTTAACATCCATCATCCATGATTCGACAAAAATCCAAGAATTCATGACGCAGTCCGCCAAAAAATCATCGAATTAACATTCGTGTATGGCCACCGATTCTTCGTTGGTGATGATCTCTCTGACTAACGTGTTGCGACCGTCGTCAACGATAAAACAAAGTTGAAAAAAATATGCCACAGAAGTGCACTGTGTGGAACCCCGCGGAGGCAACCACGGCTACAACTGATACCGCAACAACGTTCGTTGTTCATTGCTTGTATCCTGATGGACAGTTATGCGCAGTGTTACAATAAATCCGTGATTGTGGAGTTTATGCTTCAAAGCTTCTTTCTCTAGTTGTGCAACAATGTGCCTGGCTTCGCTGAACAGATGTCTGAACAGATATAATACGGTTTATTTATGCTTCATGTGTTATATGGTTTTTTTGTCTGCTATGTTTCAATAGCTTAGAGTGCATGCAATGCAGGCTCCTCCTGGGCTCCTCTCATAAACCAGCGGGCTTGAACAGGCCACGGAAATTTACTATGAGGGGTTCGAAAGAACAACCACAGCGGCAGCTCCACAACTTCACCGAACTTGAACGTTCGTTTCAGAGGCCGGAGCTATACTTCGTTCATGCGTTATCCCACTAGTCCATAGGAGGGACCGAAATGTTTGCCAGTGCACCCATCATGGACTGTCTTTTTTTTCGGAAAAACCCGAGACATTTTGGGCGCTAAACCTGTAAGAATGGGTAGACCGTCCTGTATACGTTGAGTAGAACATGAGCATGGTAGCCCAATTATTTTGGCGGCAGGAACAAAGGATGCTGCGATGATAACACATTGATGCAGGTGTGAAAGGTAAATGTTCTTGAGCCTAATACTGTTCAGAATAGAATTTGTACGGGTCGGTTGGTCTAGATACCGTACTGAGCCCCCATAGATGTAGGTTGATTAGGCAAGATGAATAAAGTAGCAGCAGACTGTGAGAAGTCTTATCTCTATTGACCGTGTTATATTAGAACGAAGGTTTGTTACAGTCCGTAGGAACAGCAGAGCCAAGTTACAACAGAGGAAGTCTTCTAGCGTTGAAGACAGCCCTCTGGACGTCATTTGTTCTTTGAAACGCGGTGTGTTTAGTGAGTACAAGCATGCACGTCCTATAGCTGTAACAACGTCCGTGATCGGCGTTGAGTAAAATCGATAGCCTCCGCCGAAGATAGTAGACGAAAGATAACTTCAATCAGACACTAAAAGCAGTAGGATCCTCACCATCAGAAAGATAATTAGATCTACATAGATAGCTCTCGGAATTCGGAGCGGAAGACAGTCCAGTCCAGAACGACGACCCCACAAAGGCGTTTCGAAGAGATGCATGCTAAAGTGACGAACCCCGAAGCATAAAGCGTGTGTTCAACGCAGCATTGTACGTCCCCTGAATTCGATTTGATTTTGATTTCCATGCCAAGGCTGAAGCTTGAAGGGTCATGGGTTTATGTCTTTCTCGTCGGCTGGTACGCCAGAGGATCTTCTCCAGACCATGAACAAAAAGTGGTCCCTTGACCCGAGAACGGTCAACTGTCTTCCTGCACCTGATCAGAATGATTAACCGAAATGTGGGGACGTACTGTATTCTGAGAAACAAAGTTATTGGAAGAAGATTCGGGATGGAAGAGAGCTGTCTTATCCCCCCGTTTCTATTACCTTACTGTATACTGCCTCATCGAATTTCGAGAAAGCGATGAAGTCGTGCCGAGCGCATAACAGATAGAGCTTCGGCTCGCAAGTCCTTCCAGTGACGCAAGGAAGGTTGTAGAGGTATCCGGAATGAACGTGAACGCTCTATCTTTTGCAACAAGGGGCGCAACGCATTCCGGCTCGTGGCCTCCAATGCGATGCTTGAGGACAGAAAAAGCCTGTGCGTCTTCTTATGATGTGGGTAGAGCCTATTTCTCGTTCGGCAGGCCTCGAGGTTCGTTTGTTTTAAGCTGAAGCAGGTGATGAAGCGAAAAGAGGCCTTTTGTGGGTTTCCTCCGATGCTTTGACAAGTCGGATTGGAAAGCTGCCGGACAATCAAGATGAGATGAAAGAGGGTAAAAGGACGAAGGGCGAAATGACACGACCGACCGGGGGTTGCCGCTCGCGCGATCGCACGTAATAAGAAGGTGTAAGGTGCGCTATGCCTGTAACGCGCTCAACCCCGTTTTATTCTGCTAATTCGCCTTGCACGGGCGCCAACGAGTCATAAACACCCCTTTCTCCATTACCACCACCTCCACTTTCCCTCTTCCTCCCCAAACTCGAGATGTGCCGCTTTGTGATATATAAGGGTACCTCGCCAGTCCAATTGTCCCATGTATGTAATCCGTTTGTTAATAGCCGGGGACCGTTGCTTATTTCGCTCTCAACAGCTGCTCACTCGACCATGCCACTCTATCATCAACCAGGCATTCGACTCGCGCCTGCGCCTCGACCGACGGAGACCGATGAACGGGGATGGTTTTGGCGTTGGTGAGCAGCTTCCAGCCAGAGACGGGGCGACACGACGGAGCTGACCATGCTGTTAGGGTGGTATGACACAGTCTACGACGAGGAGCTCGGGAGCCAACCGTGCATATTCACCTCCGTCACTCCTGTACGTTTAGAAACTTTCGTTCCTGCATCCCTTCTGACGTGTTTTTCGCTTCCAGGCATGGAACAACGTCAACCTGACTCGCCTGGCGGAAAAAATCAAATCACCTCTCGTATTGTGCGTGTCTCCAGGGTTTTTCCAACGTTGAATGTGTGCACTTAACTCTCCCACTCTAGCGGACATGTCCGCGCTACTACTGCCGGGTCCTTATCGCTCGATAACTGCCACCCCTTTGTACACGGAAAGTTAATGGTATGTTCTTTTCCACTTTCCTTTCGGTGGTTTTTAATGGGAATGAGTAGTTCATGCACAACGGCGGCATTGCCGATTTCCATATCGTCAAGCGACGGCTGCAGCAGGATCTCCCAGACGTAGCGTTCGATATGGTTCAGGGAAACACTGGTACGCAAATCCTCATCGGAGCGATATCCGTTATCGTCTATTTTGACCCTGCAACTCACTCTTCTTGTGCAACATAGACTCAGAGTGGGCGTTTGCTTTGTTCCTATCAAAAGTACGCGTTTCGGACGAATCGCACGATACATGTGGACTGACGTAGATATCTGATAGCTCCCCGACTGCAACGCCCGGTCGTTTACACCCGAAACCTTGCGCAAGGCTCTGGAAAGCACGATTGCGACATTGAACAGATATGCCGAAGAATTTAACATTACCGAGGTGCTCCCAGCTGCTTTATTTTTGTAGCCGGCGTTTTTGTTGACGTTTTTGCAGCCAAGCTTGATGAATTTCTGTGTCACGGATGGAGAGAGCGTGGTGGTGACGCGGTATATTTCGTCGAAAACGGACGAGGCTGCTTCACTTGTGAGTCCTACAAAGTATTCTCGACGTTGTTTGCTGATATACGTGTTAGTGGTTTTCGTCTGGTACGGACTTCAGTGAATATGCCGAAGGAGGTCACTACAAGATGTCGAAAGCTGACAAGCGAGAGAACATTATCATGGTACGTCGGGTCGAGATATGTTCAGCGGAAACACAATAAACCCATATCGCTACTACAGATTGCGAGCGAACCTCTTACGTTCGAGCGAGGTATGTTCACTCATTTTTCCCTTCAACTCTATTTCGCTGACAGAACCGAAACAAAAGCGGACTGGATGGAAATCAAGACAAACCATATGGTGGTGATCACACCGAAAATGAACTTGCTGCAAATTCCGATCAAGGACAAGTACTACGTGCCACCTTCAGATCCTGCGGCTGCCCCGCGCGCGACGGACTTTGCGGAGGAAAAGGGACTCTTGAACCCTCGAAAGGGCATCGCGGGCAAGGAGCCTGCTAAGAGTACCAGCAGGCGCCCAGCACCCGCGCAGACGCATTGATGCATATAGAGTCTGTTCCGTGGATTCTGCTATGGTGGCATTTGGATTTTTGGAAGTCATCTTTGTTGGACAAGCATTAATTTAGCTACGCTTTGTCTGGTTCTTCATGATTTCCTATTGTATATGGTATACCTATCTTACCGTCTGTAGTTTATAGTCTTCTGTCTTTTTATGTTGTGCAATAGCTTTCTTTTTCTTGTAGATGGTGTATATATAATATCTGTTTAATGATCTTTAGAATTGGGGACAATTAGAAAATCATTTGGGAGTGTATTTACACTGTCGTATGTAGCAATTCAACGCTTCTTGCCGCTCGTGGAAGGCTATTTTGGCAAAATGAAGGGGAAAACAGGATCAGAACATTGGTATATAATCAGGAGCATTTGTATTCTTCCTGGACCGGAAGGGTCTAGTGGTTAACTTGACTGGTGCGTTCGGGGTGCTTAGTGTACCACGGTCGTTCGTTCGAACCTCTCGGAGTGCAATTCTCAGGCGCACCTTATCGATAACCACTGCGCATGTCAGCGCAAGGGCAAGATGCCTAAGGGGATATCACCCATCTGCTAATCAGAGCATGACACGCGAACCGCGTAGGGATTACCACCGAGACGTCAGTGCACGTTAGATCGGAAGATGACGTCAGTACACGTCAGTACACGTTAATTCGAGAACCAAACGTTAGTATACGTTAGGCCAGCAGATGCTGAAGACGGCGCGCCCGTTGCAGGATGTAAGTCAGTGGACTGAACCTGTTTTTTGTTTCTTCATATATCGTATTTATATATGACACAAGTGTTCAGTATATAGAATCTAGATTAC